>CAWUBZ010000017.1:5000-27500 GCA_963920525.1 Dichetophora obliterata | reverse complement strand
TAATATAATATAATATAATATAATATAATATAATATAATATAATATAATATAATATAATATAATATAATATAATATAATATAATATAATATAATATAATATAATATAATATAATATAATATAATATAATATAATATAATATAATATAATATAATATAATATAATATAATATAATATAATATAATATAATATAATATAATATAATATAATATAATATAATATAATATAATATAATATAATATAATATAATATAATATAATATAATATAATATAATATAATATAATATAATATAATATAATATAATATAATATAATATAATATAATATAATATAATATAATATAAATATAATATAATATAATATAATATAATATAATATAATATAATATAATATAATATAATATATAATATAATATAATATAATATAATATAATATAATATAATATAATATAATATAATATAATATAATATAATATAATATAATATAATATAATATAATATAATATAATATAATATAATATAATATAATATAATATAATATAATATAATATAATATAATATAATAATATAATATAATATAATATAATATAATATAATATAATATAATATAATATAATATAATATAATATAATATAATATAATATAATATAATATAATATAATATAATATAATATAATATAATATAATATAATATAATATAATATAATATAATATAATATAATATAATATAATATAATATAATATAATATAATATAATATAAATATAATATAATATAATATAATATAATATAATATAATATAATATAATATAATATAATATAATATAATAATATAATATAATATAATATAATATAATATAATATAATATAATATAATATAATATAATATAATATAATATAATATAATATAATATAATATAATATAATATAATATAATAATATAATATAATATAATATAATATAATATAATATAATATAATATAATATAATATAATATAATATAATATAATATAATATAATATAATATAATATAATATAATATAATATAATATAATATAATATAATATAATATAATATAAATAATATAATATAATATAATATAATATAATATAATATAATATATATAATATAATATAATATAATATAATATAATATAATATAATATAATATAATATAATATAATATAATATAATATAATATAATATAATATAATATAATATAATATAATATAATATAATATAATATAATATAATATAATATAATATAATATAATATAATATAATATAATATAATATAATATAATATAATATAATATAATATAATATAATATAATATAATATAATATAATATAATATAATATAATATAATATAATATAATATAATATAATATAATATAATATAATATAATATAATATAATATAATATAATATAATATAATATAATATAATATAATATAATATAATATAATATAATATAATATAATATAATATAATATAATATAATATAATATAATATAATATAATATAATATAATATAATATAATATAATATAATATAATATAATATAATATAATATAATATAATATAATATAATATAATATAATATAATATAATATAATATAATATAATATAATATAATATAATATAATAATATAATATAATATAATATAATATAATATAATATAATATAATATAATATAATATAATATAATATAATATATAATATAATATAATATAATATAATATAATATAATATAATATAATATAATATAATATAATATAATATAATATAATATAATATAATATAATATAATATAATATAATATAATATAATATAATATAATATAATATAATATAATATAATATAATATAATATAATATAATATAATATAATATAATATAATATAATATAATATAATATAATATAATATAATATAATATAATATAATATAATATAATATAATATAATATAATATAATATAATATAATATAATATAATATAATATAATATAATATAATATAATATAATATAATATAATATAATATAATATAATATAATAATATAATATAATATAATATAATATAATATAATATAATATAATATAATATAATATAATATAATATAATATAATATAATATAATATAATATAATATAATATAATATAATATAATATAATATAATATAATATAATATAATATAATATAATATAATATAATATAATATAATATAATATAATATAATATAATATAATATAATATAATATAATATAATATAATATAATATAATATAATATAATATAATATAATATAATATAATATAATATAATATAATATAATATAATATAATATAATATAATATAATATAATATAATATAATATAATATAATATAATATAATATAATATAATATAATATAATATAATATAATATAATATAATATAATATAATATAATATAATATAATATAATATAATATAATATAATAATATAATATAATATAATATAATATAATATAATATAATATAATATAATATAATATAATATAATATAATATAATATAATATAATATAATATAAATATAATATAATATAATATAATATAATATAATATAATATAATATAATATAATATAATATAATATAATATAATATAATATAATATAATATAATATAATATAATATAATATAATATAATATAATATAATATAATATAATATAATATAATATAATATAATATAATATAATATAATATAATATAATATAATATAATATAATATAATATAATATAATATAATATAATATAATATAATATAATATAATATAATATAATATAATATAATAATATAATATAATATAATATAATATAATATAATATAATATAATATAATATAATATAATATAATATAATATAATATAATATAATATAATATAATATAATATAATATAATATAATATAATATAATATAATATAATATAATATAATATAATATAATATAATATAATATAATATAATATAATATAATATAATATAATATAATATAATATAATATAATATAATATAATATAATATAATATAATATAATATAATATAATATAATATAATATAATATAATATAATATAATATAATATAATATAATATAATATAATATAATATAATATAATATAATATAATATAATATAATATAATATAATATAATATAATATAATATAATATAATATAATATAATATAATATAATATAATATAATATAATATAATATAATATAATATAATATAATATAATATAATATAATATAATATAATATAATATAATATAATATAATATAATATAATATAATATAATATAATATAATATAATATAATATAATATAATATAATATAATATAATATAATATAATATAATATAATATAATATAATATAATATAATATAATATAATATAATATAATATAATATAATATAATATAATATAATATAATATAATATAATATAATATAATATAATATAATATAATATAATATAATATAATATAATATAATATAATATAATATAATATAATATAATATAATATAATATAATATAATATAATATAATATAATATAATATAATATAATATAATATAATATAATATAATATAATATAATATAATATAATATAATATAATATAATATAATATAATATAATATAATATAATATAATATAATATAATATAATATAATATAATATAATATAATATAATATAATATAATATAATATAATATAATATAATATAATATAATATAATATAATATAATATAATATAATATAATATAATATAATATAATATAATATAATATAATATAATATAATATAATATAATATAATATAATATAATATAATATAATATAATATAATATAATATAATATAATATAATATAATATAATATAATATAATATAATATAATATAATATAATATAATATAATATAATATAATATAATATAATATAATATAATATAATATAATATAATATAATATAATATAATATAATATAATATAATATAATATAATATAATATAATATAATATAATATAATATAATATAATATAATATAATATAATATAATATAATATAATATAATATAATATAATATAATATAATATAATATAATATAATATAATATAATATAATATAATATAATATAATATAATATAATATAATATAATATAATATAATATAATATAATATAATATAATATAATATAATATAATATAATATAATATAATATAATATAATATAATATAATATAATATAATATAATATAATATAATATAATATAATATAATATAATATAATATAATATAATATAATATAATATAATATAATATAATATAATATAATATAATATAATATAATATAATATAATATAATATAATATAATATAATATAATATAATATAATATAATATAATATAATATAATATAATATAATATAATATAATATAATATAATATAATATAATATAATATAATATAATATAATATAATATAATATAATATAATATAATATAATATAATATAATATAATATAATATAATATAATATAATATAATATAATATAATATAATATAATATAATATAATATAATATAATATAATATAATATAATATAATATAATATAATATAATATAATATAATATAATATAATATAATATAATATAATATAATATAATATAATATAATATAATATAATATAATATAATATAATATAATATAATATAATATAATATAATATAATATAATATAATATAATATAATATAATATAATATAATATAATATAATATAATATAATATAATATAATATAATATAATATAATATAATATAATATAATATAATATAATATAATATAATATAATATAATATAATATAATATAATATAATATAATATAATATAATATAATATAATATAATATAATATAATATAATATAATATAATATAATATAATATAATATAATATAATATAATATAATATAATATAATATAATATAATATAATATAATATAATATAATATAATATAATATAATATAATATAATATAATATAATATAATATAATATAATATAATATAATATAATATAATATAATATAATATAATATAATATAATATAATATAATATAATATAATATAATATAATATAATATAATATAATATAATATAATATAATATAATATAATATAATATAATATAATATAATATAATATAATATAATATAATATAATATAATATAATATAATATAATATAATATAATATAATATAATATAATATAATATAATATAATATAATATAATATAATATAATATAATATAATATAATATAATATAATATAATATAATATAATATAATATAATATAATATAATATAATATAATATAATATAATATAATGTAATATAATATAATATAATATAATATAATATAATATAATATAATATAATATAATATAATATAATATAATATAATATAATATAATATAATATAATGTAATATAATATAATATAATATAATATAATATAATATAATATAATATAATATAATATAATCTAATGTAATATAATATAATATAATATAATATAATATAATATAATATAATATAATATAATATAATATAATATAATATAATATAATATAATATAATATAATATAATATAATATAATATAATATAATATAATATAATATAATATAATATAATATAATATAATATAATATAATATAATATAATATAATATAATATAATATAATATAATATAATATAAAAAATTTCTAATGCAAAACTTACCTTGAGATCATAAATGATAATTATTAAATATTTTTTTTGTGTCAATCACACTTAAAAAAAAACTTTTTTTTTTACAATTTTTACGCAATGGAAATTTGCAAAACAAAACTTGTCTGCACTGTTAAATTTATTGTTGCACGACTGCAAACATTGACAGTTGTGCAGCACGTGTTCTTCATTGTTATTGTTATTTAAACATGCAAAATCTTATTGAAAAAATTCCCACATGTAAAATAAAGGCGGATTCACTGATCACCTTCAGCATGTTTTGCAAGTTTTTTTTATATGAAGTTTCCTCTCAGAGAGAGAACTTGCTGCACGCTCTTCAACTTGATTAACATTATTTTAATTCACCCAAAAACTTCCTGAAGGCCATGGTGGAACTAGATTCTACTATGCTGAAGGCTATCAGTGAGTCCAGCTTAAGCGACTATTTCACTTTATCACTATAACACATTATCAGACTTTACATATTTTACTTTACCCTAGTAAAGTCAATTTCAATACACTGACTTATTTTTTACTAACTCATTCATATTTTCTCAGTTGTCAGCTCAATTGTCTCAACAATCAGGCAGACAAACTAACAACGATTTGACGTAGGCTGACATTTTTTGACATTTTCTTCTGAAAGCGAAGAACAAAAACAGAGAAAAATTTAAAAACCAAAGGAAACGTCAAATAATACAACAAATGTCATTTATTGTCTTGCAATTGTTAAGCCCACCTACGTCACGCTAGACAATTTGCTTGAAGTTGACAAAAAATTGACAACTAATATGGATATAAACAATTGTTATAACTATTGTTACGTGTAGACCTTAAGCGTAAGGTAGGCTTTACACTTTATTCAGCTTAATTGCTATCATTTATTTATTTTACACTATATTAAATTTAATAAAAAAACGGTGTAACCAACAATTATATTAAATGTGCCGACTATCAATACTCAACTGTGTCTCGCAAGCAAAAAGAGAAAGATTTCTGATTAACTGCATTATTCTGTATCACGAAGAAGCACACCAACGATGAGAAAGACACGAGAAGCAATACAATTTTGTTCGGAAGAAAGTATTGCTTCTCGTGTCTTTCTCATCGTTAGTGTGGTACTTCGTGATACAGAATAATGCAGTAAATCTCGAATAAACCAAGGAATAAACCAAGGAATAAACCAACAATTTTCTGTTGTTGGCGTAAAGAATATTCCAAAATTTGTTTGACAATAGAGTTGCCACCTCGAAATTTATTTCTGCGATTTTGAAGCTGAGTCAAACACTAGGTAAAAATGGATCGCTGATGCCAAATCCATTATCAGAGTTCACAAATTCCAAAATTTATTTGACAATAGGGCTTCCATCTTTATTTTTGCGATTTCGAAGTTGAGGCAAACACTAGGTAAAAATGGATCGTTGATGTCCAATCTGCTGTCAGAAATTTAAAATTCCAAAATTTATTTGACAATAGGATTGCCACCTAAATTTTTTATTTTGATGATGGGGCAAACTCTAAGTAAAAATAGATCGCTGATGCCAAATCCACTGTCAGAAATTACAAATTCCAACATTTATTTGACAATCTGGCTGCCACCTCTATTTTTTTTTATTTTGAAGCTTTGCAAACACTAGTTAAAAATGGATCGCTGATGACAAAACCATTGTCAGAACTAAAAAATTCCAAAATTTATTTGTTACACTGTAAAAAGTAAATCTTATTATTAGGTGAAAAACTGTCTTAAAGTAAGCTGCAACAGCTTTAAGACAGCTTTCGCTGAAATTACACTCGCCTTTATTTGCTGCAAACCAGCATCCCATACTGTCTTATTTTAAGGCAGTTAAATTGCAAAAGCAGCAGTAGCTTCGCTGAACTCCAGCCCTTATTATTAGTGAAAAAGCAGCACATACGTCAAATTAATGTAAGCCCTGCTGAAAATAAGATTAAGACTGCATGATTTTCAACAGTCACGATTAAAAATTTTAAACTGTAACTTCCTACTGTCTGAAATTAAGGCTGCATAAACTTAATATAAAGACGACGATGAAATGAAGGCTATTGATGATTTTAAGGCAGTGTTTAAAATAAGACTTAGTTTTTACAGTGTAATAGGGCTGCCTTTTTTATTTTTGCAATTTCAATTTCAAATTTGCTGATGCCAAATCCATTGCCAGAAATTAGAAATTCCGAAATTTATTTGACAATAGGGTTGCCACCTTTACTTTTTTCTTTAGTAGCTGGGATAAACACTAGGTAAAAATGGGTCGCAAAAAGCCCAAAAAAAAATCATTTCTTACTTCGATAGAACATGCATTAAGCAGCATACTGAAGTAATTCAAAATGTGCTGCGACATTTGGAACATATTGATTTTTTTATTTAATTTTTGGAAATAATCGTTATTTTCCCTGGTATTAAAAAAAACACATTTTTAGGATCCACCCTAGTGTCAAAAAAACTTCTTGAAATTAACGACTGATATCGTTAACATTTTTTCTCAATGTTGCTTTATTTGATTTTTTCGTTATATCTTTGGTGTTTCTTGTCCGATAAGGAAATTTTATATATGTGTAATGAATTTAATCAATGAAAAAAATATAATTATCTATTGTGACTACTTTTATTTACTACATTCAGAAATTGTTGAAATTGTTACATTTTTGAAAAAGCTTATTTTTAATATCAATTAAAAGCAATATATATATCTTTGCAATCATTCACACCCCTCCCTTCCTTGGAAAATCTTGGGAAAAGTGTCTGGGAAGCATTACTGACATTATTACATTTCTACCTTATTTAGTTTCGGTATTACTTATGACGAAGGTCAAAAAGACGGCCTTTGTAAATGTTTATTTCTTACTATTTTAAACAGATAAATCGTACATTTTATTTTTTTTTAGAGCACGTTCTGGAGAAATCATATCACGGATTAATTCGCGAAAATGAGACACTGGTTGAAATCACGCCGCTTATTAAAGTGGACGAGGAGAAAATCTGCGATTTTCGCATTATAAAAAAGCCATATCATGATATACCATTTCAGGTAACGGTTAAGTGTCACAGTGTCACTCTAAATTTTCATAGTTTACATGGGTTATATTTAATTTTCGTTTTTCCAGATCGAATTGGTCAATAATTTAGGAATTCTGAAAGCTCGTCGAACTTTGAATTGCGAAAAGCGAAAAAGCTATCACTTCGAGACTGTGGCAATTTTTTGCGATGGCACTCATTCGGCTACGGCCAATGTTCATATAACGGTCATCGATATTAATGAATATGCGCCGACATTTCTGCAACCATCCTACGTAACTGATGTTGACGAGGGGCGCCTCTACAAGGAAATTATACGTGTTGAGGCTATCGACAAAGATTGCACGCCATTATTCGGTGATGTTTGCAAGTATGAGATAATCAGCAATGATCAACCCTTCACTATAGACAATGAGGGTTCTATCAAGAATACCGAACCACTTTCACACAAGGCTTCACATAATCATATTTTGTCGGTGGTAGCCTACGACTGTGCCATGAAAGAGTCCGCACCTATAATGGTAAGCATAAAAGTGCGACGTGTCTGCGAGGCCAGACTTCTAGGAATACCGGAACGTATTGACTATACGGTAAGTTTTTGTTATTGTCAATAATGAAATACAAGTTTATACGTTTCGCTTATTTTGTTTCTTAATAGCAGACTGCCAGCGCGGAAAGCCTTTCGCTCTTCCCCAACGTACGCTTGGAACTTTGCGATATGTACTGCAACGGAGAAGGTCTCAATGTGCACACATCGATTGCGCTCAAGGTATTTATCTATTCAAGTGTTACATTCAGTCAAAACGTCTATGATACACAACAAAAGATGACATTAAATACCAAGTTCTCCCAAGTAAATTACTGGCTTAGTTGTCTTCATCTCTCCCCACTTGATATTCGAACGGAGATGGGGTAGCCTTCTTCTGCGTTGACCGCCGCTGGGTACCGAATCGACTTTTTCCTTCACTGTAGCGTCAGCTTTCGTACGCTCCACATGACCTTATAACGAACTTTTTTGGCTGGGATATATTTCGCCGGATACCCAGGGTTCTGTTTATAAATATTTTTGTCTAAAGTAAAAACACTTGAATTTAAATTGAGTTAATAAACGATTAACAAAAGTGGCGGCCGTAGCCTAGTGGGTAGAGTGCGTGGTAGCCCGGGTTCAGTTCCAGCTCAGACGTTTTTCAGCTCCGCGCGTTGATCTCAAGGAATTTGGAATAGGTGGGAGTGTTAATATTAAGTTAGTGTCAGTATTCTAGTCTAAGAAGCTTAGATTATTACTCGACTAGCGCTTGTTATCTCTCAATTACCGCTTGAAAAAGCATGTTTCCAGAGTCTTAAGACTATATTATTTTTGGACTACCGCTTGAAGAAGCATGTATCTAAATGTGTTAATATATTACCAGTGGGCTACCGCTTGCAAAAGCTTGTACAATGCCTTACCTTTCGCGACCAGTGATCAAAGAGACAGATTGTCTTCAAAACTTCCCTTTTTATAGCATCTTGCTGTTGTTGTTGTTTTTGAGTGCACCTGCTTGTACTCACAATTCTAAATGCCGTTGTTCGCTCCGCGCGTGTTTTGCATTGTTGTTATGTTTCCAATGCATACTGTGTTGGTTTTGTTGTTGTTCTTCTCTAATTTGGTTTTATTGCTTTGCCTAATTATGTTCTATTGGTGACGTGTGCAACAGAGATTTACATGAGACCATTCGTCAGTTTTTGCCACTTGAGTAACAATCGTCGTCAGCCGTAACCACACACAAGAAAAAAATGCATATATACCGCTCGAGTTCGTAAACAACGATTGCTGCAAAGCACACTTTGTCACGATTGCGAATTGATGCAAAGGCAGCCTCCAGACCACGAAATCATTCGGATGCTTCGCTTAAAGCTCGAGTGTCAGCTGCTGCATGAATTTTTCTTGTTTCCATACTTTCTCTAGCAGCGCGTTCTTCTTTGTGCTGTTTGTTTCCTTTTAGTTTGTTTTCTTTTCTCTACTGTGGAGCAATCATTATTGCCAGTAGCAAGTTTTATGACAGTACATTTTTAAAGTAACCTAAATTTTGAGCTAAAGTGCATGAAAGTTAATCTTGAAAGCGACCTAAATTAGTAAATAAACTATTATTGAAAGTTTATAGGTAAAATCACAACAATGTTTTGATTTTAATGAACATTCCTTATCCCTTCAAGACAAGCGTAACCAAAGCTTCAGGTTTAGCAAATGTCACGAGTTGAGCTAAGTTGTAAGTTAGCGCGAGATCCTTCTGACAACTGTTGTAAAGAAGTGACTTGTGCTGCAAAGTTTTATTAAACTATTTTATAGAAAAAGCCCAGAAAAATTAGTATTCAACCCAAATGTATGGAGTTTTTCAAAACGAGCAGGTATTTATTAATAAACCAAATTTTGTACAACTGTTAACTTGTCAAAGAATTGCTAAAATTTTAGGTTATGTTGTGTAGTCGAACTGATAAAAACACTTCAGTCTTTAATTTTGATTCATTTAATTAAATACCTTTAATTTCGGGTGTAAGAACGGCGAAATTTCTATAAGAACTTGGTGCCAGAATATGTTTAGAAAAGTCAAATAAAGGCGTAGAATATGATTTGATCAAAATTATAGGTGTCTGTGATATTTATCAAAAGCGGCGAATATGGACAATTTAAAATTATGTTACATTTAAAATCGGTTATGTTTAATAGTAGATACAGTAAAACTGATAATAAAAATTAGTTTAATATATAAAAGAGTTTGCTTAACCCTTGATTACTAACCTATAAAAACACTCGTAAATGACACTCACTCAACGATAAGCACTCCAGTTATAAATCTTAAAATTTTTGAAATTCAAAGTTAGTTAAACCTTTTTTATTAGTTATAAATAGTTTATTATTAATTTCATTCACTAATTCTATGCTTAGAATAATTTTGAATGTAGTGCTACTAGGTGTAATCTACCCTACTTGCGAAATCACACGTATACGTAAGTTTAGTCAGATTTTTCACATCACCATCCTAAAACTAATAGAAACTTTATTCTGCAAACTTACTTAAGTTTCTTACAGCGATACGTGTTTAGCAATGTTTTATTTTGAAGGCTTTTTTTCTTTATTTTTTTATGTAATTATTTGCGTCAGTTTTTAGGTCATCAAACTACGAGCCCTGGTTATTAATATATTTATTATATTTTTTCTATGATATGCAACTGTTTTATTGTTTCTATAATAAAAATATTTTTTAATACATAATAAGAAATAATAAAATAAAATTTTAGATACAATATAAATATCTTGTAAAAAAGAATTATATTAAATATTTTATAAGAATATTTAATAAAATATTCGTTTCATTCGCCACATAACTCATTATATTTTATTATATATTTTTTTTTCGTGCGATGAATATTAAAGAATGAATATTCTTGGTTGCAATTTATGAAGATTCCTCAAATATTTAAATTCTAGTGATAGCCATTCGTGTGATGGAATGGTTTAAAATAGCCTCTAAAAATAAAGTTTTTTGTCAAAATATTGGTTGGTGTAATAGTTTTAAAAAATAAACTGCTAAAATTATATGACGAAAAACTCTTCCTATCTGCGTCAACAATTGAAATGTATGCAATCGGATAAAAGATAATGCTTTTTTTCATACATATTTTTGATATATTTTATTTCAAAATATTAATACAAAACATACTTGATCTAAAGCTCGCAATTTAATTCATGTGATTTACACAAAACTTTGAAAATGAAAATATCTTCAAAAGTCGTATTTTGTTTTTTAATTTCTTACAATATTTTTCAGTATTTGCTTATTGTATAATTTATATTTTAGTATAATATACGGAATTGTGACCAGGAATCAATCAATCAATTGCAGCCACTCAAAACCTTCCCAACGATATCTTAAAAGTGAGAATAGCATTTGAAATAAATATGCTTTTTGTATGTAATTAAAAATAATTAATAAATGCACGAAAAACAGCATTTTCAGTAATCTAAATGCAAAAATTTAACATTTGTTGATGCCGATTGGAAGAAATTTTTCATAACTATTATTTTGATCGTTTATATTTTTTAAGCTACCACACCAGCCAATATTTTTACAAAAAACTTGATTTTTAGAGGTGATTTTAAAGCATTCCAGCTCACGGATGGCTATCGCTACAGCCGAATTATTTAGGGAATCATCTATACTATTATATAAAATTCCTGACTACCTATTATATGACATAGCATTCTTTTGCAAAAAATCGTCCAGTTTTGCGCAAAAATTGTTAAACTGTTTTTTCTTTTTTTGCCCTATGATTTTTTTGGGCGAAATTTATTTATACCAAAATATTGTTTTTATATAAAATGTCTTAAAAATAATTTACATGAAAAAAACCCCAATTTCTCTTTCCTATCAAAGGTTATGGCTTCAAACAAATTTTTTTATACTATTGGCTATATTAATAAAAGTAATTTTCACATTAATCGTATTCAATTGCTGCTATCCACCTCGCAGTCAAATTAGCATAGAAGTTGATTGTTGACATATTTTTTCGTAAACTTGTGCGATAATAACTGTCTGGTAACAACATTCGCAGAATGAAAAAATGCAACACTGCAACTTATATTTTTCTTTTGTGCGAATGAGCATAAAAGCATGGATTTTCCTTGCTTTTGGTGATTGTTCCTCATGTCTTGCCTTGTTTGCCATTCTTGTGTCGCAGACGTTCGTAATCGCTAGCGCTCACACTCTTGGCATTCGTTTCAACAGCGATTGGTAACATGCATTTGCGCATTAATTTAAATGCAGGAAGCACATTCGGTGCTCGTTTATTGACGAGACAATCGAAACGCCATTTGAATGCACTCAAGCTGTTCTCTGGTGTGCAACTCTTTGTAGTAATATATTTTCTGTCTACACGCAGTTGTTGTTGCTACTGCACTTGTTGACCGTATTGTTTTTATGACTGCTTACTGGTGTTGTTGTTGTTATTATTGGGCTCATTATGCGTTATTGCCCACTATTAAAATTTAACGAGATCTTGGGTCTTCACAACCTATCCAAATCGACGTCAGCCTACAACTTGTACAGTTCATTTTACCGTATTCGGTACTCGCCATTAGATTTAGCTAAGGTTATTTCTTTGGAAGACTCTTACGTCTTTTCATCTAAACTGTTTGACATCCAGATTTATAATGTATAAAGTAGGACGGGCTTGTTGAGCGATTTTAAGAGCGTAATTTCTGTTAGTGGGAGAGGCCTCTGCTTCTTGATTGCGTACTGATCTCAAAGTAACATCTGATAGCAAGAATTATCATTTGTTTTATCACAATGCTGATATCGCTGGTAGAGTTTATGCTGGACCCAGATAAACAAAGTAGTTCACAACCACGAGGAGGTGTTGTCAACAATGACGTGGGTTCCAAGATGCTTGGACTGTTTGTTTTTTTACACCAAGTACTTCATATTACCTCCATGGTTGTGCAAGAGCATGCACAAACGAATGAGTTTTATAGGCATACCAAATTCAGACATGCTGGAATACCGATCCTTATTCAACTGTCAAAGGCAGCTTTGCGGTCGACAAAAATGTGGTGGTTGTCGATTTGTTTTCTAGAGATTTATTCAATATTCTGACTTTTTTTTTTTTTTTGGATTCGCTCGGAGGTATGAAATCTTCCAAAGATACGTATACCCGTCCTATACGCATGCACGATTCACATTCTAAAATCTGCCCGAATCAGCCTGGACAGACAGAATGCACCTACGTACTAAAACATACCCCCTATTGGCAATTAGGATTTTCCACTAAGCACATTAATTGGCTTTTCAGCGGAATTTAAAAATTGAATATATATAAACGCGTATTTAAGTATACTTGATTCTATATAAATAAGCAACATCGAATTAAATAATAGTAATTATCAATTTAAGGTACCCGAAAAACAATCAAAAACACTAAACTCATTTTAACTGGTTTGCGGCCATTGTCCAACCCAAGGACCTACGTGGAAATGAGATAAATCTCATATCCGCCAAATCAAAATCCCAATTAGTTGGATATGCATTTGGGCCAACGCAGGCATAAACTTGTATGGAAAAGAGATATACTCTGGCACACCAATTCAGGTGATAGTGTGAGTTCCGTCTAATTTCAACTCAGGAAACCACGTGAGCACGTAAATCCTAATTCGATTAAAAATTAAATTATTGAATAATTAAAAAGTAAGTTTTAAAAACGATTCATATTTGATGGTGCTTACTTTATAAAACATAATATCGAGACAAAAAAGTGAAACAGAACAATCTCAATTACCAATATTATATTGTTATAAAACTGCGTTAGGTATAATAGGATGAAGTTAAATTGATTTAATTATTTAAATGTAATATAATTTTCCGTTTTAAGACGTCTACCGAATCAGAAAAATTAATCATGTTGAAGTTATCATTGAAATCACTGCACATGCATCGTAAAGGTTCATGAAGAGCGTAATTAGAACTGCACTGACTCAACTTGAAAAACAGAAAATGTCTATTTCCTCTCCTTGGGATGTTAAAATTTAGAGCTGAGATGAGATAGTCCGAATTAATCTCGCCACGAAGTAATTTATACAGAAACATGACATTAAGCATCATTCTTCTGCTTCTTAGGGAAGGTAGTAAAATAATTTTAAGGCGTATTTCATACGATGGAAGCATAATATTGGGGTTCCAACGACTATGACGACAAGCAAAAAGTAAAAACTGTTTTTGAACGGATTCTATGGCGTCGATGTAGACATTATATTGTGGGTTCCATACAACTGATGCATATTCAAGAATTGGCCTTACGAGAGAGGTATATAATAATTTAGTAGTAAAGGGATCACTGAATTCTTTAGCCCATCTTTTAATGAAACCAAGGACTCCTCTTGCCTTATTTATCACCATATTAACGTGGAGATTGAAGCGAAGTTTTGAATCCATAATAACACCAAGATCGAGAAAACTGGAAACTATTTCTAAGTTAGTGTTATTTATAGTGTCATTTATGTTACTAGCAGATCTTCGCGAGAATGTAATTTGCTTACATTTTTTTAAGTTGAGATTTAATATATTTAAGCTACACCAGTCCACAAGTCTATTTAGATCAGATTGTAAAAGATGTCGTTCTTCGGGTGATTTGTAACAAAGAAAAAGTTTCACGTCGTCAGCGTACATTAAGACGTTACAGTGTTTTATTACCGAAGAAAGATCATTAATGAATAGTAAAAACAAAACTGGTCCAAGATGACCGCCCTGAGGAACGCCAGAAATGACCGAAATACTTTTTGAAAGAGAATTCTTATATAAAACCTTTTGAGTACGTCTAGATAAATACGAATTGATCCAATTTAATAATGTGACAGGAAACCCAATAAGGTGGAGTTTTTTCAAAAGAAGATTATGATTAACACTGTCGAAAGCTTTGCTAAAGTCCGAATAAATAACATCAGTCTGCAGTCCCAAAGTAAAACCATTTATAACACGCGTAGTAAACTCTAAGAGGTTTGTTGTAGTGGACTTACCCTTCAGAAAACCATGTTGAACGACAGAAATGGTGGAAGACACGGAGTGGGTTAATTGATCACTTATGATTTTCTCAAATAACTTAGGGATTGCACTTAATTTTGCAATTCCTCGATAGTTAGAAACATCTATCTTGGAGCCAGATTTATGAAGGGGTATAATTTAAGAATCCTTCCATATAATAGGTAAATAACCACTATGCAAGGAAATATTAAAAATGTTTGCTAGAGGAGTACACAGGTTTGTAGCACATTGCTTTAAAATACAGCTTGGAATTTTATCACGGCCGGTCGTAAAAAAAGATTTTACTTGTCGAAGATAACACATGACAATATTTGGGTCTATTACAGGAGTTTCAAAAGAGTTAACTGGCGGGAGAAAAGGATACACCGTGCTAGTATTAAATGGTATATCGGAGTAAGTTGATTTAAAGAAGTTTGCAAACATGTTAGAAATCACATTGTCACAAGATGATTCTTCCTGATTGAATTTCATAAGGAATGGAAAACTGGAGGCTTTACGTTTTGAGTTAACAAAACTATAGAAAAGTTTTGGATCATCTTTAAGAATAGCATTGTTTATTTAATAGTTGATATCTTTAACGACAAGAAGAATAGGAAGCAAAGTCTAAACTAGAACCAGATATTTTATATTTTTTAAATAAACGATTTTTTAAATTTTTAAGTGCCTTTAGATCATTTGTTAGCCAGGGTGGATTTAAAGGATTGGAGAAACACCTTTTTTTGGGACGGACAATAAGAAACTCCTTTGCAGAGTATCATTGAAAAACTCATTTCAGAGTATCATTGAAAAAATCATTTGACGTCATAATATGAATATGATGTTCCGCTAGTTAAAATTGGAGACCAATCAGTCTGCGAAAGTAAGGAATTAAGTTTTACATAGTCCGTTTTCTTAAAATTATAAACTTTTTTATTTCGCGCATCAGAAGTTACTTTATCTTCTTTTTCGTGGGGGAGTAAAACTGTTATTTTAAGAGTTGGATGATGTACATCTTCTGGAAGAGATACGGGATTCGAACAATGGAGATTAACAGCAGTGCATCTATCTACAAATACAAGGTCTAGGGTTCTGTGGTTTATATTTAAAATATCATTGACTTGTTGAAGACACAGATCAGACAGCTTATCTAAGAAGTCATTTATCCAATCACTATTGGAACCAGGAGTAAGAAATTAAGAATCGTCAGACGATCTCCAAGTCACAAAAGGTAGGTTAAAATTACCCAGCACAATAAGAACGTCTTTATTTTTAACAAATTATGAACATTTTCGATGGCGTGTTAGTGTTTTAAATACATTGTTAAGTCACATTTAGGAGGAATGTAAGAGCAGGTAACATAAATAATACTATTATTTAATTTAACTGCAACACAAATGAACTCAATGTCACTGGTGTCAAGAATTGTCAATTCTTCAGATAGAAGCGAGTTTTGAACAGCTATCAAAACACCACCACCGATCTTATCATGACGATCTTTACGAAAAATTTGATATTTATTGCACATTATTTCAGAATTTAAGATATTAGAGCGAAGCCAAGTCTCTGTAAAAATTATAATGTTATATTCAAAATCAAAACTTAATTTTGCCACCTTTTAGACGTTTCAGGTCTTAAGCCACCCTGATAAGGTTCAATCAGTTGGATCACGATGGGCTTCAATCTTTCACAAAAATCACATGACAGTACCTTATATGCGATATTAAGAAGACTTACAGCCCTATTCTGACAAAGTGACAATTGTTACCCAGTATTTTTAAAATTTTTATGTGTTTGTTGTAATTTTTTGATTACAAAACAAAATTTGTCACAAATGATAGGACCGGCTTTCTTGTGGATTTTTCAGAGTACTCTGAGGTTTCAGTTCTTCGCCTCCGTGTTTAAACAGCTCAGAAGGTACCCCTTTGGCTCCGGCAGCTCCAGCGGCCTTGTTGATTTTACATCAGGACTTCTTTATAGACGGGCAGCGCAACCATGACGTTGTCATACGTAATAAAGATTTCCAGATATCTTTATCCTCTTCACCTTCCTAATTTAAATTTTAAACATTTCAGGTGCATATCCTCAAATCATTATCTGATTTTTTTTTGTGATGATTGTATTCAAATTGGAGGATAGTTTTTCTTCCTTCTTGTATGTTTCATTGAAATGCTGTTTTATGTAGTAGGCTTTAAATCAATGCACAACCTATTTAAGTCTAGGATGGCTACAGCCAAACAGTAACCAGTTTGCCGTTGTCCAGGGAACACTATATGGAGGTTTGAGTTTGACTTAGGGCAATTTCGACATATGTTGACCAGTCAGACACGTTGTCAGTGTGAAGGTTTGCTCACTGATCCCCAGGTTAATAAGATTTTATATCATTTTACAGAACTTAAAAAAACACACACAGAAGTATTGTATCCAGTTAGTTGTATCAAGTCGTAATGTTGGAAATTTAATTTTACTTAAAGTCCTTAAAAAGGCACACAAAAAAATATAATGTCTTCATTTTAATGCAGACCAAACATATTTCTTTCGGGTGTGATCGCGAAATCACAAACTGTTCGACGGGCCATAAGCTGATCGATTTGCTGCCACGTAGCGCTGATTGGACCAAGGATCTCAGTTACGATGAGGGTTTTGAGCCTGTATTTCACTTTGAAGGGTCATCTGGTGTAATTGTGCCCGATAATGTTGTCCAACGGCATGATTTTTCCCTGCGACCTTTTAGTATCATGACGATATTTCGTCATTTCAGCCTTCCAACCGCCAACAAACATTCCAAAGAGCACATTGTTTGTAGCGCCGATGATCACAGTAAGTAACTGGTTGGCCTAATTTATTTTAATTTCTTCTAACTTTTATGCTATTGTCTGCTGTGCTTCCTAGAAATGAACCGTCACCACATGGCCCTCTTTGTGCGTAACTGTCGTCTTATTCTGCTCCTGCGCAAGAACTTCAATGAAGGCGATTTGAATATCTTTAGCCCTGCTGAGTGGCGATGGAAGATACCACAAGTGTGTGATAACGAATGGCATCACTACGTACTCAATGTTGATCAATCTATCAAGATTGAGTTGTACATTGATGGCGTACGCTTCGAAAGCTCTGTCGAGGATCGCCATAGTAACCCGGAAGTGATTGATGATTGGCCGTTGCATGCATCACATGGAATCAATACTACACTTTGCGTTGGAGCGTGCTTTCAGAGCTCTGAGAGCCGCTTGAAACACGGTTTCAATGGAGACATTAGCGAAATAAAAATTCTGCTCGATGGAGTACTTTCTGCAGATGATGTTAAGTGTGGCACAAATTGTGCCGAGCATTTGTTACCCCCGCCAGAGAAGCTACTTGAAGCAGACTCGCAGGTGCAAACCAACGCGCAGCTGAACGAGATATATATAGAGGGTCAGAGCAAGTCTAACATTGAGCAATTGCTTCAGCGAATACAGTACATCAACACCAAACAAAGTCCGACAATTGGTCGACGCAATGTTGAGGTGCGCACAACAATGATGTGTATCAATCAGAGTGCGATACGCTTGCCTACTGTTGAGACTTACATTATGGTCAACGAGCCTAGTCCACTCTCTGGAAATGTGGTCGAGAGCAAAGAATTTCTACAGAAAATTAATACCGTAACCATGCCAGCCATAACTGATGAAATAACACAGATCAGCAACAGTCACGCTAATATGCTGCAAACGACTGATGAATTGAAAAACGCCAAAATTGTAATAACAGGTGAGTAAAGAGTAATAAGAGCTTAGAAGAACAATTTTAAATTTTTTCCATGTTACGCAGGCACATCCAATAACTTAGTCTCCTATCCTGAAATCAAGCAAGGTGTTCATATCATGGGAAACATAAACATAAGTGTCGTTGCTGGCAACGAAGTAGTGCCAAACATCCAAAGTTTGGACTCGTGCAGCGTTATTGTATTTCCTTCGCTGAATCCCGATCACGAAGACGTTCAAGTTGATGGAGATGAGTCACTTTCGTCGACGTTGGACATTAAAACCAACATTAACAAGGACGGCGTCGAAATGATAGGTTACGATACAACGGCCAATTATCTTGATGTGCTACGCGCTCTCGTTTATAGCAACAAAAAACCAGCCTATTACCTTAATCGCGTCTTTAAGCTGTCCTGTTCGCAGCTAAACTCTCAATTCAAAAGTGCTGAGTTCACACTAACTCTTACCGTGTTGCATCCAAAACAATCACCGCCACAGAGCACTTCAGCACCGCCGGTCGTTGCTAACATGGTGCAATATGGTACTGATGCTACTGCATTAGGCCTGCGTCAACAGCAGCAAATACAACAGTCACAGCAGCAACAGGTATCTTCACATCAACATCAGGATGGGCCGCAGCAGTCTCAGCTTCAATATGGTAAGCTCTACCAATACCTGAAGTAGAAACTGTTTGCAAATTTCTTTCCTTCATCCAGATGTTGGCGTTTACGCTCATGCACTAGCTCATGCACATGATGCTCAGGAACCCAAATCAAGACTACATTCAATCGTACATAAAGGTAGGCACTATATACTAGTTTAGGGCCGATTTGATGATATTGTGTTTTAACATGGATTTTTTATTAGAGGGCAAAAAAGCCATTCTAGGGACTTTTCTGTGAAATAAAATTTGAAACTTTTATTTATTAATTCCAAAATTTTGTAATAATTCCTAAAGATGTAAATATCTCCTTTAAAAGATCTCTTAGATCTCATTAAAAGCAGAAACTTGTACTATTCGCAAAGATCTTTTTACTAGCATAAAAAGTACGACATATACTTAAAACATCTGGTACCTGCAAATGTGTTGATAAACGGATTTTTTGTCATTAAATAAAAATGAATAAATATTTTTCAAAATTTTTTTCTTATTATTGGAACTCAACTTATTTGAAATCGCCCTAACTTGGCTTCCAGCAACGTCGAAGTTTGTCTGGCCAGTCAACCTTAAAAATTATGTTTGGAACGTGGTTTTTGAGCTAAGTTTGAGTCCTTTTGTACCTTGTGATCTGGAGCGAAGTTGTCCCTCCTTTTTCGCAAAGCCTTTCTCATAGGCGACTCCCCACCACACCATCATAGAAACCGATTGGTGGCCTCGTAGAACTCTAGTCGTGATGGCACAGCATACACTCTATCGTTTTGTGTGTTGAACTATTCTTCTATGGTGGACATTTTTCTTTGATAAACAATCAAATTTTTCGCTTGCGATTGACCTTCAGTGCCTCCGTGAGTAGGTCCCCAGTGTACTACTTGTATGCTTCAACACCCAAATCATTTTTTATGATACGCGACATGCTGTCAGTGTTTATTTATTTATCTTGCGAAAAGATTTTATATTTTTGAATTACGGCGAATTCGGTTCAGCTCGGCTTTGATGGCTTGTGGCGTTCTCACAGGGAGCGCACGGCCAGACTTTGGACAATTAACTACATCACCAGTTTCCGTGAAAAACTTCACTGTGCTGTACAGAAAAATTTGCATGACACCACCCAGTGGCCGCAGCATCCGGAAGATTTCCACGTTTCGTAGCCTCATTTTTGCAAGCCAAATACGACAATACGAATTTTTTGCGAGCCCTATTCCATTGGTAAGCGCAAGTTTTAACTGACAGAGGGAAAAGAAAATATACCCTAGACTTTTTATTTTGTACCCTAATAAAAAATTGAAGTAAAAAATAATTTTATAAAATCTGCCAACTACATCTATGCCAACCAAATAAGCTATTAAAACTCCTGACCATATTTTTTTTTTCAGCTGACAGCTCTCACCCAACAATGCTCATCATATTGATTTGCGTTTTCTTTGTCATTCTTCTCTGTGGGGTGTCTATAGCACGTCTTCGAAATAGCAATCACAAGTACACCGATCGCGATCAACCATGCCAGAAGGTAAGTTATATTGGGACCAAGGCTTGCGATGAGATTATATCATTTTGTTGAGTCATGTTTAAGTCTTTTGCAAGAGCCTCATAAAAAGAGTATTTCGAAATCAAAAACAGATTTCTATAAAACCATAGTAGTAGCATTTGAAGAGATCTTTCTGTCTGCATATTGAGGAAAATATGTTAACGGTTTTTTTTAATTCCGTAATAGATTGCCGACGAAAGTTTG
>CAWUBZ010000017.1:0-2500 GCA_963920525.1 Dichetophora obliterata | reverse complement strand
ATAATAATAATAATAATAATAATAATAATAATAATAATAATAATAATAATAATAATAATAATAATAATAATAATAATAATAATAATAATAATAATAATAATAATAATAATAATAATAATAATAATAATAATAATAATAATAATAATAATAATAATAATAATAATAATAATAATAATAATAATAATAATAATAATAATAATAATAATAATAATAATAATAATAATAATAATAATAATAATAATAATAATAATAATAATAATAATAATAATAATAATAATAATAATAATAATAATAATAATAATAATAATAATAATAATAATAATAATAATAATAATAATAATAATAATAATAATAATAATAATAATAATAATAATAATAATAATAATAATAATAATAATAATAATAATAATAATAATAATAATAATAATAATAATAATAATAATAATAATAATAATAATAATAATAATAATAATAATAATAATAATAATAATAATAATAATAATAATAATAATAATAATAATAATAATAATAATAATAATAATAATAATAATAATAATAATAATAATAATAATAATAATAATAATAATAATAATAATAATAATAATAATAATAATAATAATAATAATAATAATAATAATAATAATAATAATAATAATAATAATAATAATAATAATAATAATAATAATAATAATAATAATAATAATAATAATAATAATAATAATAATAATAATAATAATAATAATAATAATAATAATAATAATAATAATAATAATAATAATAATAATAATAATAATAATAATAATAATAATAATAATAATAATAATAATAATAATAATAATAATAATAATAATAATAATAATAATAATAATAATAATAATAATAATAATAATAATAATAATAATAATAATAATAATAATAATAATAATAATAATAATAATAATAATAATAATAATAATAATAATAATAATAATAATAATAATAATAATAATAATAATAATAATAATAATAATAATAATAATAATAATAATAATAATAATAATAATAATAATAATAATAATAATAATAATAATAATAATAATAATAATAATAATAATAATAATAATAATAATAATAATAATAATAATAATAATAATAATAATAATAATAATAATAATAATAATAATAATAATAATAATAATAATAATAATAATAATAATAATAATAATAATAATAATAATAATAATAATAATAATAATAATAATAATAATAATAATAATAATAATAATAATAATAATAATAATAATAATAATAATAATAATAATAATAATAATAATAATAATAATAATAATAATAATAATAATAATAATAATAATAATAATAATAATAATAATAATAATAATAATAATAATAATAATAATAATAATAATAATAATAATAATAATAATAATAATAATAATAATAATAATAATAATAATAATAATAATAATAATAATAATAATAATAATAATAATAATAATAATAATAATAATAATAATAATAATAATAATAATAATAATAATAATATAATAATAATAATAATAATAATAATAATAATAATAATAATAATAATAATAATAATAATAATAATAATAATAATAATAATAATAATAATAATAATAATAATAATAATAATAATAATAATAATAATAATAATAATAATAATAATAATAATAATAATAATAATAATAATAATAATAATAATAATAATAATAATAATAATAATAATAATAATAATAATAATAATAATAATAATAATAATAATATAATAATAATAATAATAATAATAATAATAATAATAATAATAATAATAATAATAATAATAATAATAATAATAATAATAATAATAATAATAATAATAATAATAATAATAATAATAATAATAATAATAATAATAATAATAATAATAATAATAATAATAATAATAATAATAATAATAATAATAATAATAATAATAATAATAATAATAATAATAATAATAATAATAATAATAATAATAATAATAATAATAATAATAATAATAATAATAATAATAATAATAATAATAATAATAATAATAATAATAATAATAATAATAATAATAATAATAATAATAATAATAATAATAATAATAATAATAATAATAATAATAATAATAATAATAATAATAATAATAATAATAATAATAATAATAATAATAATAATAATAATAATAATAATAATAATAATAATAATAATAATAATAATAATAATAATAATAATAATAATAATAATAATAATAATAATAATAATAATAATAATAATAATAATAATAATAATAATAATAATAATAATAATAATAATAATAATAATAATAATAATAATAATAATAATAATAATAATAATAATAATAATAATAATAATAATAATAATAATAATAATAATAATAATAATAATAATAATAATAATAATAATAATAATAATAATAATAATAATAATAATAATAATAATAATAATAATAATAATA
>CAWUBZ010000016.1:0-43332 GCA_963920525.1 Dichetophora obliterata | reverse complement strand
AATCACTTTTTTCGGGGAAGTGGCCTTCGTCAGGTCACTTTAACAGCCACCGTCATGTCACATTCATTGTGGCATTTTTCTGGTCAAATCACTTTTTCGGGGAAGTGGCCTTCGTCAGGTCACTTTAACGGCCACTGTCATGTCACATTTATTGTGATATTTTTCTGATCAAATCAATTTTTTCGGGGTAGTGGCCTTCGGCAGGTCACTTAAACGGCCATCTTCATGTCACATTTATTGTGGCAATTTTCTGGTCAAATCACTTCTTTCGGGGTAGTGGCCTCCGACAGGTCACTTTTTAATTCCTGTCAGATCACATTGACGCTACTTATTAAGCCGAATCGAATGACCTCAAACTTGTTCTGATCGGTCACTGTGTTTCGGCTTTATGAGGAATTAATGATATTCAAATGTTTTCGCTAGCGCAAAAAGCGTTCCCCACAGACAGACAGACAGACAGACATATCAAGGCTTTTATATATAAGATAATTAAAAATCTTATACAATAAAAGCCTAACTTTGTCTGTCTGTCTGTCTGTGTATCCGGAACGCTTTTTGCGCGTGCAATAACATTAAACTTTCATAAAGCCGAAACAGAGTGACAGATCAGAACAAATTTGAGGTCATTCGATTCAGCTTAATAAGCAGCGTCAATGTGGGCTGACGGGAAAAAAAGTGACCTGCCGAAGGCCACACTACCCTGAAAAAAGTGATTTGATCAAAAAAATGCCAGAATAAATGTGACATGCCGGTGGCTGTTTAAGTGACCTGTCGGAGGTCACTACCCTAAAAAAGTGATTTGTTTAGAAAAAAACTCCTGAACAAATGAGATATGCCAGTGGCCGTTAAAGTGACCTGTCGGAGGCCACTATCCCGAAAAAAGTGATTTTATCAGAAAAACGCTAGAATAAATATGACGTGACAGTGACCGTTAAAGTGACCTGCCGAAGGCCAATACCCCGAGAAAAGTGATTTGACCAGAAAAACGCCGGAATAATGTGACATGCCGGTGGCTGTTAAAGTGACCTGTCGGAGGTCACTACCCTAAAAAAGTGATTTGTTTAGAAAAAAATCTCCTGAACAAATGAGATATGCCAGTGGCCGTTGAAGTGACCTGTCGGAGGCCACTATCTTCAAAAAAGTGATTTGATCAGAAAAATTCCAAAATTAATGTGACATTACTGTGGCCGTTAAAGTGACCTGTTGGAGGCCACTACCCTCAAAAAAGTGATTTGTTTGGAAAAAACGCCTGAACATATGGGTAATGTTGTTGGCCGATAAAGTGACCTGTCGTTGGCCATTACCCCGAAAAAGTGATTTTTTCAGAAAAACGCTAAAGAAAAATGACATGATGGTGACCGTTGAAATGACCTGTTGGAGGCCACTACCCTCAAAAAAGTGATTTTACAGAAAAACACCAGAATAGATGTGATATAACGGTGGTCGTTAAAGTGACCTGCCAAAAGCCATTACCCCGTAAAAAGGAATTTGATCAGAAAAATGCCAAATTTAATGTCACATGACTGTTTTCAACTGACCTGTCGATAGTTACTACCCTCAAGTAACTACGACTTTTTTTAAACTTTTCATTGTTTCAAAATTTGCAACTTCTAATATTCCACCCCGTCATTGTGACGGGAACATTTACTAGTATATAATAAATATAATTTCAAATTTGAGCAAAAACGAAAATTTATTGCTTTTTAAAATAGTTGTCTTCAAAATTCTCGTTTTTATAAAAAAAATTCCGTTATATTTAAAGTTGTTTTTAGATTAACCTAAACTTTTATAATTTTTTTCCAGAGATAAAACTAATTTCACAACATTTCGAATGAATTTTATATTAAAAATGTTTGAAAATTTTGATTTGATCCATTTTATGAACAAAATTATGCAATTTTGCCAAAATCAGCTTTATATGACATCAAATATTTTTTTATGGAAATGCATAAAAGCCCGGGGTCTACTCATTGCATTATTTTCATTTTCATCACTGTGACTACCACAGTCGTAATTTAAGCATCAAAGTTTAATATATTTTTATTGATTTTAAATTTGATACTTGTAGGCAACTGTAGAGTAGATTCCGCAAGTGCATCATCCGATTTTGCCGAAATCAAAGTCATTTTGCAGTTGTAATTCCTTTTTGATGCTGTTTCATTAAACTTATCAAGCAAAGAGCGAAGATACTGCACGTCCATTTTGAAAACACAAATACAGAACTCGCAACAGGTTTCAGATGCTTCTATAAAACTTATAATATTATCGGTAGCACCAAGCTTGCGAACTCTGTTGACGTAAGCCATTTTTCGAAGAGAATTCATTCGCGAAACAACTTCAACAGACTTTTTATAGTCCATGTTAGAGTTTAAACAAAGTTTGAGAATCTCAATGCGAGGAAAACAATATAAGAGTTTGGCCAAATGATCGTCATCGGCTAAAAAAATATTCAATTCAAGTGCTTTCACTGTATTCAAATTGCTCAATTGATCAGTAAAGTTAAAATCTTTCACATCGATAGAAAGTTTGCGCAAACATTTAAGTTTGCTCGGAAACACGCTTATTACTTTGCCTTTCCACTGAAAGATAAATCAACTAAATTTACTAATTTATCACAAATGAATGGCCACGCGAACTGAGTCGAATAAATTGGATTTTCTTCAAAGACTAATATCCGCAAGTTTACGACACTTTCATTTTCAAATAGTGATTTAAAATGACAGTATTTCATATAATCATTGCCTCTTACAACAAGGCTTCGAACATTACTCGGAATGAATATTTTTTCTTCGCAAATTATGCGTAAATCAATGAGCTCTAAATTCGTTAAATGATTCAAAGCGGAAAGTGATTGAAAGAAACATTCATCGGTGTTCACACGTTCCAATGACAAGGATTCCAGTTTCGGGAAACATTTTACGATTTGATTTGCGTCCACCTTTGTCTTTTCATATGCATCAACGTAACTTAAGTGCTTCAAGTTTATTCGCTTGCTTTTCAAAATACACAAAATAGCTTGAAACGGAACTTCGAAAGACCTCAAATTCAATGAATCAATATTTCGATAAAACGAGAGAAGAAAATTAATTTGCAAATAATACGGTGAATCGTGAAGATACAGTGTTTTCTGCTTTTGAAGTTGAATGTCACTTAATTTTTTCAATCTCCACGAAACTAGACGAAGATTTAAGAGGTCGTACTTGCTGAGGAATGAAAACACATTAAGTAAAGCATCGTCGCTTAAAAACTGTTAAGCATCCGTCGGTTTGATCACTGTTAACGAATACATTGTTTTCGTTTAAAGCATTTTCGTTTGTCTTCTCACATTCATATGCCTCAATCAGTTCTATTATAGCCGTAGAGTAAGCAGATGGATCTACCCATAATAAGTCATCCAAAAACTTCATTGATTTCATTTGTTTTCTAAATATAAATTAAAATCAACGAAACCGTTAAAATAGAATATAAATGAAATACACTGAAAACGAACCTTATTTTTTCAATACTAACTGAATTCAAATTAATTTTAGACGATGATTCCGTTGACTCGAGTAGAAAACGCTTCGTATTTCCTGCCAATTGACCGTAAAAATGAGGATTACGAAATTGAATAGAATCAAATGCTGTAATTATTGTTTTGAACATTTTTCTGAAAATAAATTACAAAAAATGAAAACAGCATTTTAGTGACAAAAACATACTTTAAGTCAGAGTCACTCATTGATTGATCACTGTTTGAATCCAGTTCAAAACCAAAGCACTCATTTTTATTCTCGTTCTCATTAATGGCAACGGTTGTTTTCAAACGTTCGATTTCGCTTTTTAACGACTCAATCTTCGCATTCAAACGTTGATTTTCAACTATTAATTCATCCATTATTTATTCGATGTTTTCTTTTGTATTTTTAATTAAATTTTCAATCGTTTTACTGTCGTTTTGACGACAATTTAACGAATGATTTGTTTTATTTCGATTTTCGAAAACAATTTCATTTCAAAAACAAACAAAAACAAGCGCTAAAAAGGGTGATATACTGATTACGACTGAACGACGTTTTTAGTTATTAAAAGGCAGCTATCGTTTGCTTGTATCAAATTGTATCAATTTCAAGCGATCGATGCGTGTATTGCACGGAATGTCGAAAGTATTTTAAACACGAAAACTTTGAATTATATAAGTACGATGTATTTGCGATGATTAGTGTCGTTCTATATTTGTGAAGCGAAAGATGCATAAAATTAATTCGCCGACTTTATCAAAATTTTAGAAAGTAAAATCCAAAGTTATCAATTCATAATTAAGTTTACTGTTGATGTAAAAAAAAATAATGCTTGAATTACACGAATTTAGTGATCAGCACTGGATTAGGAATTCAAACGAGATAATAATAATGTGTGTCGTACAACTTTGGTATACGTTTTAACGATGTAATCATTAATCGTCAACTATTTCGTTGCTTTCATTCATTTAATGAAACAGCATCAAAAAGGAATTACAACTGCAAAATGACTTTGATTTCGACAAAATCGGATGATGCACTTGCGGAAGCTACTCTACAGTTGCCTAAAAATATCAAATTTAAAATCAACGAAAATATATTTAACTTTGGATGCTTAAATTACGAGTGTGGTACTAATAGTGATGAATCTGAAATTAGTATAATGAGTGACAGTTATAGTGATTCAACAAGTAATACAGATGATTCTGATTAATGCAGCCTTGTTTTGTTTTTTAATTAGCTATCTGTAACCATTATGCATTTTTTATTGTTATTTTTCAGAAGGTTTATTAACAAAAATCTTGAATATTTACAAGTTACTATTGTTGACAAAAATCTTCCCTTCACCAATGATGAATATTTTACGCTATTGTACATTTTAAATGATACAAACAATATCAAATATTATGAGTCGAATAACAACCAAATAGAATTTAGTTCTATGGAAATTTCAAAAAGGTAAGATCATTTACACACTTGCAATCGATTGCGATCAGAAGAAAAAGAAGGAATAATTCAAATAATTTCAAACTTATTTAAAGTTAAATATTAATCTATGTAATTTTACAAAGTAAATCAGGGAAACTTCATTTGCAAGAGTCAAATGTAAAATACATATGTAAATGTGAAAATCGTGAAAAATTTAATTTAATTTCGTATATAAAAAAATTGAAATCATGAATTAAAGAACTTTCAAATCAGAACCAATAGTTAATCAAATAACGTTTAGTTTACGTTTAATTTTGTTACGTGATAAAAGTAGAATATTTATTTTCATTTTATATTGAAAAGAAAATATTTAAAAAAAAATTCTGATTTGAAATAACAAATAAGTATAAAAAGTGAATTTGAATCTATGTATCGTTTGTATCAAAATTTAAACATGTTATAGAAGATAAACTTTTACATTGTTTCAACAACAAAAAAACATGTGAGAAGAGTACAATTACGGAACTTGAAAGCTTAGGTTTAGTCTTTTGCACATTTTTGTTTGATTTGTTACACTTTTTAGAGTCATCAGGTACGAAAAACCTGAAATTTTGAAAATAGGAACCACTTCGTCTGTAGTTTCTAACAAGTATCGCGATAGTTAGATATGATCGAGTTATTGAAAACAAAATTTTACTGAAAAATATTGAAGCCAAATTAAAGGTGAAAAACCGATAGTAAAAAATTGAAATTTTAAATATTAAATATGAACTCTAGCAATTTTTTTAATAATAATTTTAATAAACTTTCTGAAAATTTTAATATATTTTTCGTCGAAGTAGAATTGCTGGATCAAAAGTAATTTGGGTTTGAAATATTTTTTATCATCGCGATTTTTCTATGCACGCGCAATAATTTGGTTAAAATTAATTGCATGCATTGAAACTTTGTCAACTTTGTCTTTTTTATAACGTTCTAATTTTTGAAATATCTGTTCTCAGTGTTGAGTTATGGCCAATGATTTTTATAATGGGAATTGTTTTTTCGGTCACACGTGCGGTTGCAAGTATGACATGATAGACTTTTTTTGTTTTTTTTTCATATGGGCTATCGAATAGCACCATATTTTTGACTCTGCGACCACGTTGAATTTTTAAGGTCCTCACCCTGAAAATGCCCTTTGTTTTTTACGGCTAGTTTACACTTGATATAGATGTGATTTTTATTTTCACTTTTGCCTCATCAATTAGCACAACTTTCACGCACACTATACATTTTTGTGCACGCGTTCAAAAGTTATGCCCAAAAAACTAAACCTAGGCTTTCAAGTTCCGTAATTGTACATTGATCGCACCTTTGTGTGAAAATATTTTACTTATTTTTTAAACATCGACAGAATCAAAAGCGTCAACCTAACAACATCATTCGCAGACGATCAACGCATGAGCACTAAAATTTGTGATTGCGATTAAATTTAGTATAATTATATCAGGTGCTTTAACAATTGAATTTTTTAAACAATACAGATAATTATGTATAACGAAAGCTCTTTATCATCACTTTACTTAAACGTGACAAAACTTACGTACTCAATGCATATTAACTTACGTCCTGCAGATGAAAGCTGCGTATGACGCGATCAAATAAAACAACAGTTTCCAGCAACATTTGGCATACCCCTACTTTGCCTATTGCACTTTGCCTACACGCATTTCGCCTACACGCGTTTCGCCTACTGTCGAACAAACATTTGTAACTTGAAGACGTCCCTTAAAATTTCATCGTCAAAACGACTACTGCGATCGTTGGATGTCTTCTGGTTAGAGGTATGCATGGTACCAATTTCTGAGTCCCATTACCAAACCATTCCCACAGATTTATTCCCATGCAACTAGAAGGCAACCTCCAAAAGAAACAAAAGATTGAGAGTCCTATGCTTTAATTTAAGGAATTGAATTACTTTTTTGTTAAAATCTTTAAGTTTAAAGCATAATCACACCTCCTACTTTATAATAATTAATTAATTATCGTTTAGCGCGTTTAGTTTTCAAAATTGAACGCTGTGTCTTAGTATTAGCCGTCTTTAAATTTGTAACGCTTACAACTGAAAATGTATCGGACAGATCGTGATAAAATTTTGCATTTTTTATACTACCTCCTATCTTTCGCTCTTATGAAGTCAAAAAAATAATTTCATTTTGTAATGTTTTTTATATAATTAAATCTGTATTTTCATTTGTTTGTTTCTTTAATTATTATGTTTTTTAATTTTGACCAAAAGGTTACATCAGCTTGTAAGTTTGCTTGATGAAACGTACATATGTTAAATAAAAAAAGCTTTCAAGTACCACAAAGCGATTCCAATACTATTCCGTTCCCATCTGCTTTTGGTACCATTCCCTCCCTAGAACCTTGGTATGGGAATGGGAATGGTGTGGTATCACCACCATTCCCTTCTCATGCACACCTCTACTTCTGATTATTTGCGCGTGAAATTTACTTACTAAGTCACTTTGATTGCTTATGTTCGGTGTTGTATTTACGTTTTTTATGGTTTAATCGTGACCGGGTCTTATCGGATAATCGTGTTGACCGGGTTGTTAACCAAACCCGGTTCAGACCCGACCCGGTACTAGTAAGGTGGGTTACCGGGGTTGGGTACTCGCGACGATCTTTATTTTGAAACTTATTCAATTTTAAATTGGGGATATTTACTTAAGTTTTATGGCAAATGCATTTGTAGGCAAAATGCATGTAGGCGAAATGCGTGTAGGCGAAATGCAGTAGGCAAAGGAGGGGTGAACCCAACATTTATCAGTAGATTTGTTCGCTATTGCATGTTATTTGTGTAAACTCTGAAAAAAACTTTTGATTCGATGATCACTTTTTGATTCCGACTTAAATACGATACTTTCGAATCATAAACTCGCAATTTAGAATTTTCGTTACAATAGTTCACAATTGATTGAAGCTAGCTGTAGTGGATTCGAAATTTCTTTTCAGTGTCTGGCCGTTCTCGTACTCACTGCAGTAGTTATCGCTCAGAAAGATCTTGACTGCGATGAATTTTGTCCGAAGTATGTGGAATGTTCGCGGAAATATGCAACTGCATTCGAAAAGTATTATTATTGCTTTAATGGAGAACCAGCTGTGTTTACTTGCAAACACTGCACATCTTATTTCACAAAGAAGAGAATTCAATATCATTGGAAATGACAGAAGAATGCGAACGGAAATGCGCGAAAAAGTGACTTGTATAAATAGACACTATGGCAATTATGGAATATGCTCAAAATATGCTGTCGGCTGCACGTGTAAAGTGGATTTGTGCAGAACACGTTCGTCATATTGCTAAATCTAAATGGTTATTGTTTTGCTGATTTTGTATCACAATTTATCAGATGTTTTTTGATTATTATTAAATGTAGTAATTGAGCAGAATCTCTTTGTTGATTATTTGAAGCGAAAACTGTTTAGAAATTGCTATATTTTAATTGTGCGCAATTAAAAAGGTTCAGCTTTATGTACAGGATGAATTTTTCGAGACGTTTACTGAACTTAAAAAGAATAATTTATTGACATTTTAAGGCATTTCTACCTACATAGCAAAATTGAATTTATACAGTTTCTGTTGTCACACGTATACAATATACTGTTGTTTCCGTTACTTTGTTCTTCCAAATATACGTTTTTGAGTTCCTCGTTTTGTAGTGTTTTTTTCTTTAAAACAATTCCAAAGTTGAATGCATCTCTTTTCTGCTCTATCAGTGAATTTTTGAAGATTGAGTCCAACAATTTTTGTTATTCACTTAACTAACTTACTTACTTTGATCCTAACTTTCATCTTTAAGATTTTACCCACTACATGCATACGTGTGGAATTTCACCCTATGGTGCGATATCAACCGTCTTTACAAATGAGACATTTTATGAACAAATCAGTACATGCTTTCAGACATCTCGCGCTTCACGCAAAAGGCATTTTTCAGGTGGAAAAATTTTTTTTTTTTGGTTAATTAACAAAAAATTAAAAGTAAAAAATGTGTATTTTATAGCGCATTCATTAAATACTACGAGTATGTAGAATTCAACCCCACGGTGAACTTTGTGAAGAAATTTGGTGGAGAAAAAAACGCAACTCTGTCCCTGATTTACAGTCAAATTGCATTGATTTAATAGTCTTGAAGAATGAATGAATAATAGTAGGGCGCATCACATCTGAGTTACGGAATGATTTAGTTACTTGAAACAATCATTTAACAATTGGACTGTTTCAAAATCAACTGTTGAATCGCGTAGTGATTTAATACTTTTAAGTAATCATTTAATAAACTTCAATACTCGAGTAAATGCAACATACAAATCGAGTAGTTTTTGGACCGAATATGTAGTCTTCACAGTCTTTGTTGCCTTTTGGTGAGTGACCGTACGTTCTTCGGGAAGTCACTTTTATCCCAGTCTCGTCGATGAAATAAACTTTTTATTTTTTGACAAGCATTTCCGTATACTTTAACGCGTAATGATATCAATATTCAGATTCGGAAAATTGGATTTTAATCAAAAAGAATGAAAGTGAATAAACTACGGACATTTACTGAATACATATAATCGTCAAATGAAAAGAAAAGATGTTCAAAAAGTGTTTTCGTGTAGAGGCGTACTCGAAGCTTACATTCTGTGTTTCGATTGAATCGAAGACCGAGGCTTCGAATCAAAATTCAGATACCTTAATGCATGCTTGATTTCTACAACCAACACTAGTTACAATCATCGCGTGGCACGCGAAGAAGTCGCACCGAAAAGGATCGATGTATTGGGTCTCTCAATTTGTTCTTTACACTTTACAGTGATACACTTTGTATGGATCAATTCGTTTGACCTTTTGTTTACATCAATACTCATAAAAAGTAATACTCTGAAATTAAACTTATCGATTATAAACGGAGAGCTATTGAAAGGTGCCGAACTTCGTATATTTCTAAACACTCTTTCGGACGACGAGTAAACAAAAATTACGTTGATGACAACAGTGCTCTCTGCATTAATACACACTTACATATATTTAATATTTTACGTGATTTACGTGAAGAAATACTTAGTTGTTTTAAGCACATGAACTCATAATTGCACCCATGTCTTGAAAAGCAAGCAAAAATTATTAAATCATTACGTGAATCAACGTTTGAAACCGCCCTATTGTTAAATGATTGTTTCAAGTTATTTAATCATTCCGCAACTCAGATTTGATCAGCCTTACTATTAAATCATTCTTTAAGACTATTAAATGAATGCGATTTGACTGTACTTCGAAACATGGTCAACCACTGGTTATCGAAGAGAAAGTGGCTGATCTTCAGGCAAGTTTCGTCCGATTACCAAAAAAATTCATTGAAGAGGAGTTTAATTGTTTCATTTAACTACGGAAACAATTTGGTAAATGGCAACAAAAAACCGGTCTGAAGCCGTACCAGATAACTCGCCGATAAGGACGTCTACCACTCTATTGTTAAGGAAGAGTTGAGCTTTGTAATTGGAACGCATGCTTCTACAATCGACAGATGCTGATGTTTGTTGAAAGCCTGAATTCACATAGGCGATTTTGTCAATCCGCAAATAAAACGCTTTGGGATATTCTAAGGAACGTTTGCTCGTCGACAATCTATTACACACCCAAAGTATAAGCATGCTGTGTGCTTTTTAATGTAAGTAAGTGATTGACTTAGCAAGTTTTGACTTTTTTTACAAAGTTAATTTCTGAGATATCCGCAATAGGAAAATATTGTTTTTTGTATGTTTTGATTAAAACAATTGGCGGAAGATTTCGCGAAATGGAACGTTAAATTGCAGTTATTTTGAATTTTTAAAATTTTTAACTTTTCTAGTGCGTTCTTTTCATAAATGGCCAATTTTAATTCCTCGCTTAGTTCTTTATAGTTTAAAAATTTTACAATTTGCACAAGAAACATTTAAGTATACATCAATTTGTTTTGCCCAAGATTTTTCATCAAAAATGTACAACACTCATTGTTAGTTTGGGTCAAAGTGGAGAATTAGAGCTTCCTTTTAAGTAGTAATTTTAGTTGGAAACGAAATAGTCGAAATGAATATGAATTCTTTCATCAAATTTTAAAATTTTGTATATTTCGGGGTGAAATTGGCGATTGCGGCCATTGAAAGAATTAAAATTTCAGCAGCTCACATTCGTACAAATTAAATTTTTTTTAATGTTCATCAAAGACTTAATCCTAGAATTTCGCTAGCGCTGATTTTTGCTAGCTCTTATAGAGTCGGCCAATGCGGTAAACTTCATTTTTTCATTATTGAGATAATAAATTGTTTACTTCATATTTTTATATTATTTCTATATAATTTATTTTTTTCTTTTGATTAATTTATGATGATATTATACACCATTCACTGTGTGATTATAAATATAAACAAGTAGGAGTATCAGCTTGCACGCAGCGTGCACACATGAACATCGGTTCCTTAATACCTTTCATTCGGAATTTTTTCGGTTCTTCAAAATTTATATAAAATACATCCTCGCAAGACGTAAATCAAAAAAGTGACTTGCACCGTGATCGGTTGGCCTTAGGCCACTTTTGAAAGTCACATGATGTCCAAAATCAAATTTAAGCAAAACTAAAAAAGTGGCCTTTGCCGCGATCAGGTGGCCTAAGGCTACTTTCTCAAATCGAACAGAAATCGGAAAAGTGGCCTGAAGTGGCCTCCGCTGATCACCGCGCAAAATTAAACCCGATGCGCATATTTACTAATTATTATTAACACGCCTCCTTTAATAAAAAATGTCTCCTTAAATGAAAAATGCAACGACAGACAGACAGACAAAGTGAGAATAAAAGGTTCTTTATAGTTTCGCTATCTAGGAACATAAAAGAAGATATTTGTATCTAACTAGAACTGTAATAAACTCATTTATTTCCAAAATGGAGTTTACCACATTAGCTTCTGAACAACTTAATTATTACTAGGGATGTACATACACTTTGTAAAACAAAAAAAGTACAGGCACATGGCTTCACTGCAATGTGATAGCTTTGACAATGCAAAAGCATTGAGTGAATGAAGGTATGACAGTGAAGACGTGTGCCTGTACTTTTTGTTTGTTTTACAAAGTGAACGTTTCGTAAGAAATTGTGAAATTCCTTAATGTGTGCATTGAAATCTACACCTTTTGAAATGTACAAATGTCAATTTTTAACCCGATAAGACAATATTAAATGTCACAAAAATAACGATTTCGGCACATTTCTCACGATTTTTCATAAGAATTTTTTTTATTGTTTTTTACTCATAGTTCCAAATTTCACTGAGTAGCAAAGATGACCAACGCTCTTATGTAAATGCTGCGGATGTGTGTATTGAAACTGTTTAAAAGCGTTGCATTCGTATTGGTAATAGTGTTGATTGCACATTGATTTCTTCGTTTTTACATATATGTACACATATCATATCCTGAAATATCGATTTGAGCAATGTGTATGAGTCTTCGAAATAACTTACCTGTGTTTTAAGCTAACTACGGGTAGGAATAAGTTGTCAGTTGAATCAAAAATCTACAATGCAATAAAAAAATTTTAAGCGACAAAACGAATTTGAATTAAAAGAAGAAGAGAGACATCTTATGTACGTTTTGCTCATCAACAGCTTTTAGTAAACTTGATTAGCGGAGGTCAATTCAGGCCACTTTTCGAATTTTTCCTTATTCGATATTTGCTTTGAGAAAGTAGCCTGAGTTCACCCGATCGCAGCGGAGATCACTTTTTTAATTTTGCTTAAATTTGATTTCGACGGGACTTTTGAAAGTGGCCTGAGGAGACCTGATGGCGACGGTTTAGGCTCAAATGGCCGAAACGCAAATGGCCGAAAAACATGTTTGAAAAATGAATGATTGAAAAATAAATGCATGACATTTAAATAATCTCCAGTAAATAGTATTCAAAAACAACACAATTGAAATATATTGTTAAGTTGATTTTTAAATTAATGGTTGGCATAGGTGGTTAGAAATACAGTGTATGTCCTGCATTGTAATCAATTTACATACTTACAGTGGTGGAAAAAAGTTTACGGCCGCCGCATTTTTTCCGTTTTAATGCAAAATTCAGCATCAGAATTTTACAATTTTTAAATAAGTTATTGAAAATAGTTAAATAAACTATGACTGCTTAGTTTTAAAACTAAAAATTAAAAAATTCGTGTGAAAATTAAAATTTTGCATATGAAAAAACATGGAAAAAAGTTTACGGCCGCAAATTACAAATTGATTTTTTTTAAAAAGTTTTTATTAGAATTTAGTTTTCTTAGCATAAGCCAACACTACAATGCTAATTCTGCTTGGCATCAGTTCAACAAAATTATTAAGGCAGCGTTTCTCGATATTAACCCAAATTAAAAAAAAATGTGTTTTAAAAATTGTAAAATTCTGATGCTGAATTTTTGCATAAAAAAACCGAAAAAAACGCACGGCCGTAAACTTTCTTCCACCACTTTATGTAGCATGCATTTGAAATTTTTTAAAATTAAGTGCGCCCACTTTTCATAAGTACAGGGTTGTTTTTAAAGAGCGAACCAAGTAATGAGCAAATGAAATGTTTTAAATGAACTTATGTTAAAAACTGAAACTTACTAACTTACTATTCAATCATTTTCAAACGTAAATACAAATTACGTACAAATAAAAACTAAAAATTTGGAGTTAAAAAAAGTGTTACTACATTGCAAAGTTACCCTTCGGAATTTTCTGTACGTAGGCTAATCGATACAGTTGTGAGTCATTTGATTTTTGCCCATTCGCATTTCAGCCATTTACGTTTCGGCCATTCGCGTTTCGGCTATTTGCAACGACACCGATGGCGACTCAGACAACTTTTAAATTTACGTCGCACGAGGATTTTATTTTATATAAATTTTTTAAAACCTAAAAAAATCCGAATAAAAAATATCAAGGAACCGATGTTCATGTGTGCACGCTGCAGGCTTAAAAACGATTATTGAAACTACCTGTTTAAATAATCACCCTGTACAGAAAATTTTAAATTAACCAAATATTTTATTGATGACATAACTAATGAAACTTGTTTAAATTAAATAACAAAAAAGTATTTTGTTCAATAAACAAAATGTGAAACTGAACTACTCACACTTCGCTAAATAATATCCGATATAATATATGAACAAAACAATTTTACCGTATAAATAGCAATTTAAAAGTAAACCGGAACTGTTCCCATTAAAGTCTTGTTTTCGACTATATTAAAGTGTTCATTGATTATTTTATCAAAATTACTTTCTGGTAAATCAACTACATCTGAGTAACAGATGGTTGATTTGAGAAAGTTAATAGGAAAGTTTGTAGCTTTAAACTTTGGTAATAATTCTCGAATACTAGGTGAAGCCAATTTGGTGACTGGTGCAGTAGATGTACTTGAAATATATTTGTCACAATTAGATTATCATTTGCACGAAACATTTTAAAATCTTTAGAGTATTGATCGATGTTTACTTCTGTATAATTATGCAATATATCATCAGTAATCATCACAAAATGTAATTTATTCGAATCGATGTCTATTGACTTTGGTGTAAATTGCCACATTTCAGTGTTTTTCGTAACAAGCGAGCAACGAGATGGTAAACGTTTACTTTTAGCCATTGGTGAATAAACAATAATCTTTGGAGCTAATTTATCAAATTTGATGAAAATATTTGTAAATCTTGATTTTTCAATTGAATCCTTTAACAAAATCTGTGCAAGTAATTTTCCATCTTTCACTATATTTAACAACAAATCATTCAATTTGTGTGAAATTTTCATATCTTTCTCTGAAATTCTAAATGCTTGCAAATCAATTGAATCCGAAAGTGCATCACTACGAACAAATCCATAAATAACAACTTCGACTGGTTCCGATAAATCTGATTTCGGTACTATTTTGAAAACATTTCCGCCGTTATTTCCAATCAAATGTGTTTTAACATTCGGTAGGTTAGAAACAAATGTGTTGTAGCTTTGTCCGATAACAACAAATTCTTTCGATGGAATTAATTCCACAAAAATCATTTGATTTATTTTGTTGGCCAATGAAGGATAATCGTTGACAATTGCAGCAATAGTTTCACTAGAATTAATAGCTTCCAACTGTTGAACGATATGATACGTGAGTCCACTTCTTATTACTTTTGTGTTATTGGCAAAGTAAATTTGCACTCCTTCAAGCAAACAATCGGAATTCATTTCTTCAGTAATTGTCACATAATAGTTTTGGTTTTAAAGGCAAAAACGAGCGATCCTTTAAAATGTCGTTGAGTTTGTAAGCAATCGAATGAATGGTACCAATATCAAAAATCTGCACATTTAAGTGCTCGCTGTTAATTGTTTTGTGAAATTTTACCCAAAGTAATCAAACAATAGATCGAAACTCCAATCTTCTGTTATACTTAATGTGGATACTTCTCTTTCAAGTGTTGTATTGAAAACAGTTAAATTACCCTTTTCAGAGTAACCTGTGATCAAGACCTTTTCCATTTTTCCGTTAAAATTTCGTAAAAGGACAATTTCAGTGAATACTAAATTATTTGATTGAATATTTCTACTTATGTCGATTCTTTTTACGCTTTTTATAATATTTTCATTTTCTGATTTGAAATAATGAATTTCGACTTAATTGTTGAATTCATGACTTCGACTTCCCATTGATTCAATTTCAGTTAATTTGGCGTCGAGAAAGAAATTTTGTTTGACTTTTGATTCTTGTTTACAGTACGCATTGATTTCTTTTCTTTCTCCAATCGAAAGGGCAGTCGATGGCAATCGAACAGTAAACTCGAAACTGTTGGATGTAAACTGATTGTGTCTTGAAATAAGAAAGTGATTAAAAAACACCACTCAATGCATTGTTTGAAACAAACAATTTTTGTCGCAAATCAAAATTGCTGTTTGTTATTGTGTTCTGTTTTGTTCGTAACTCGTATTCATTTCTTTGATTTGAATTTTGAGACTTGGACCAATGTCATCGAACGAAGTGTCAGTTATTATAACTGAAACATTATCGAGCTGTTCATTATTGAAATAAATGTGATGCTCTAAATTTTCAGTGAGTCCTGCAAACACGAAACGCGATGAACCAATGGCTGAACTTTGTGTTCTATTCCTTCGGATGTAATGATAAATTCCACTGTTGGCTGCATTTGTAAAATATTTATCATCGTTTAAAGTAAGTATTTGTGTATCACTGCGTGTACAATCTTCTGTGACTTCGTATTGACGAAAATTCATTGACAATTGCGCCTTCAACATGCGGTTGAAACACTATTAAATTGTTTAATTCACAGGTGTTTGCCAAATGTGGTTGTCGTGGAAGAAGTAAAGTATCCGAACTGTTGACTTCTATTATAGTGGTAAAATCTGATTGCTGTAATATTTTGTAATCATCTAACATTTTCCTGCTTAAATCCGACGTTTTTACAAAAGCGTAAAGTTTCCTTTTATCTTTGCAATTTTAAAATCATCTTTGAATGTAAAGTATACGTTGTCTCGAATTTCTTTCGCAATGTCGACAAACACTTCTCCACATATTTTAGGGTAGGCACACAACTGAAATATTAATCTGTCGTATTCGTTCTGATTTTCGTCTGTTTCTTGTCTTTTGATAATGAAAATGTTTTGAGATTGTTCTTCAAATCGGAAGATATGCTTCGCTTTCGAGTCCACATTCGTTGTCGCTGGTTTTATTGTAACCGAACAGTTGTAGAAACCATTTTTCAGAAAAAAGTGGCGAAATTCATAAAAGAAAATATTGCTTCTTGCCACAACTAATAATTTTGTATACTCGTTGAGATGAATAACTGCCGTGTTTTGATCGTGTCCCACATTATTTTCGCCATTCTTTTGAAACACAAAAATGTTGGTTATTGGTTCTTGTTCGTAGTTCGAAACAGCGAGAAACAAATTTAATTTGGGTACGTTGACATATAAAGGCATTCGTACTCTGTGTGAAGTAGTAAAGTAATCAGTTAGACTTAGATGCGATGTATCGTCATTAGTTTGTTGAAGTAACTGGAAAACGTACGGCTGATTATTGCTAAAGAAACTTATTTCGGAATTATCACTTAAGTAAATTTTAGGTGGAACTGTATCAAGCTTAAAGTAGTAAAATATAATTGTTGAATGACGCCTATTTTTGAAACTGATGCGAACTTCTTTTAAAAAACTCGTTGTATAGAATGACACGAAACTTAACTTAAGTATTTGATTCATGAAGTAAAAATTGTTTGAATTTACCCTCGTAGAAATCTCATGGTTATTTTCTGTATCATGAACTATGTATGTAGCCTGATTTAATCCTAATTCGTTTGTTTTTAGGTCTTTTTTCACGTAAATATTGAAACGAGAAACTTGATCGTTGCTTTCATCGGTTTCAGTATTTGTTAACACAAATGTTTCCTCGAAATTGCCAGTATGCAAAACCAAAGGCGTTAAGCTTTCATATGGCTGATAGATATGCAAGTTTTCTGCATCTTCTATAACCAAGCTAGCATTTAGTATTTCAGCAGTGTAGTTTAGTAAAAACCCAATCTAGATTACGCTCATCCAAGTGAAATTTTTGTATAGAAGAATTTCACCGTTTTGATGATTTTGTGTTAGCAGGAAAAAAATACAAATGAAAATCATCCTTAAATGCAATTTTAGCTTTTTTTGCACCATTAGCATCGATTTGATGGTAAAAAAGATGATTATTAAGCAAAAATTCTAAGGCATACGTAACTTTGTCTACTTTCGTTGCGACAGATTGAATATCTGCAACGTTCCAATCAAAAAGAAAAAAATTCTCTGCATTAGTAACATTCGATATTTGTATCTTGCTAAAACTCAAATTAGAATTTGGGATATAACTGTGGTATGGAATAGTGTACAAATGTTTTCCGTTTGAAGCGTCGTTGAATACATTAGTATACTTCGGGACATTAATATGCCTCGTTTTACCACAATATTGATTTATATATATTTCATCTAAACTTTTGATGAGCCACCGTTACCATTATATTCCTCAATATCACAGGACAAAATAATTCTTTCACCAATATTTTCTGCTCCAACAATCATTTGAATGTTTTTAAATCGCATAAATTCTTTGTCTACGTATTTAATAACGTAATCATTACCATTAATGTCTATAAATAACTGATGTTTTAGAATAGATTCATCATAATTTTGAAGAACTAATGTGTTGTTTCCTTCGTTGCCATTTACGAACGCAAATTGAAGTGAGTTCGGGGTTTGCATTCAAAACAAATACGTCGTCTAATTTTCCACCAACAAAATGTTTAAACGTACCACTCTTAGCGATAAACAAATTTCGCTTTTCTTTCAAACCGTAAACAAAATCTGCGCCATCACCGAGATCGATATATGTTGAAGCATTTTCGCGATCAGAGCCCAAATATTTTTCGCCGATAGCGTTCTTTGAAACAAATGCTGGCACTAGTTCTTCACCACCAATTTCTTCGTCCTTTGATTCAACATAGTCCATACACAATATTGATGATGTTGCATTTATTCTCTCTTTATCAAGTAAAACAATGCTATTTTTCATCGTTAAAATATGTTCTTCATTGTTCACAACTTCGGTGTATTCATTTGGATTGAATGACGGATCAGTTTGCAAAACAAGTAATAGAAAATCTTCAAGTTCTTGATTTTTCTCTTTGTGAATTGTTGGTGATAATTGATTCACATAATCTTTTATAGCACCAATTTGTCGCTGTCGCTCATTTTCCTGTTGATTTTTTTGTATCCACTCACTTGAATTTAATCCAATGTTTTCACGTAATCCTACAAATAACTCCTGACTAGCATTTAATGATGTAATATTAGTCTTAAAGTAGTCAACATTTAGGATAGATTCAGGTAAGCGCGAAAGATCATAAGGTATGTGATTAATAGCGGATTCAAAAGCTTCCGTGATTTCGTTAATTGCGCTCGGAAATTTTGTTTCGTCATCTTTTTCAGAACTTATAAAACGTGATATCTGTCGAGGCACAATAATGGCACCAATATCCTTATTTTGCTGCAGAAAGCTTTTCATGCTTTGCAACATCTGTGATGTGAGATTCTTGGTCAGCTCGACACTAATAGCTGCATTTTGCCTGTCTAGTTCTCGTTTTTCTTTTTCCTTTTGTATTTTTAGTATCCATGGACTTGGTTCCATTCCAACGAAAGCGCGAAGTCCTTCAAGAAATTTCTGACCACCAGTTAATGGAGTAATATTATTCTCAATAAAAGCTACTTGCTCTACAGCTTCGTACACTTGAGTACCGACCATGATTGTTGCACCAATTGCCATACCTATTGGTCCTGCAACAGCTGACATTGTTGCAGCTACTTCACTGACAGTTGCAGCAATTTCTAACGAAACTTCTGTAACGTCAACCGCAATTTGAACGGTATCCAACGTCACCATTACAATGGCTTTGTTGCGTTCACTTGATGCATTCGAATGAAGATTCTTTGTATTTTCAACGAGATCTGCTATAACTAAACCGGTGCCAACTAATCCTGCTCCTCGTGAAGCTAGTTTCATTGTTTTACCAAAATATTTTAATGGCTTTACAAGTTTTCCTGTTGAGTATTTTGCTGCTCTGGCCAAAGATTTTTCGCCTATTTTATTTAGTATTTCAGGTGCAAAAGTGAACCCAGCTGTGATACCAACTCCTTCCCAGTCTTTGCTATTGATTTGATTGATTAATGCAAGTCCTAAGGCAGTTTTTCCAAGTTTTCCTGAAAATTTGCTTAATTTTTGGTGCAAAGCAACAGCTTTACGACTGCTAAGCAATGAATGAATGTTTTCGTTTCGTGTATTACTGATTTCTGCTCCATCAATAAAGTCTAAAAGCTTGTCTTTCTTCTCTCTTTGAGTAGCACTTCTGTAATAATCCATAAATATTTTGCTGTCAACAGTAATTTGGTTCAAATCTGTTAAATCACCAGTCTCCTTTGCTTCTAGGAGAAAGCAATTTAAAGTCGATCTTTTATTCCGTTTACCGCAAATATCATTGATATTTTGCTTCTTTGTTGGTAGGTCACTGTCTTCGAAATCGCCTCTTCTTTTAATGCTGAAAGTGTTATGAAATTTGTTTGTGTTTTTATCAATGACTGCAACTAATTTCGCAGCACCAGTTTTTGTTTCTGAAAACTTCTCAATATTTTTTGCTTGATCATTAATTTTTGATTTGCCCTCTGTAAGTTTTTGTTGAATATCGGAATTTGAATTCTGTAGCGTACTCAGTTCGGTGATTGCAAAATGTTCTATTTGACCTGTTTCAGTTGTGAATATTTGTCTGGCCTCTATATCTGATCGTCCATTCGAATGTCGGTTCATTTCAATATCAGCGACAACAATTTCGTTCGCTGCACGTTGTTTTCCAACTAATAAGCCCTGAATAAGCGTTTGCGTATGACTTTTCTTGAGGAACAAGCCCTGTTTACCAATAAGCGTAGTTTTTTGACCCAACTTGTTCCAAAATCGTTCTTGACTTTTTGTATCAATTTTCCAAAATTCATTCACCCAATTTTTAATCTTTTTATCGACTTTAACTTTAAGGAATTTGTGATCGTCATTTACACATGTTACACTTTTCTTGTTCAGACCACCATTTTCGTGAACTATTTTCGTTAGTGATAATTGTTTCTCGCCGTCTTTCACGTTTATTTCAAATTTTTTAATTTTGATATCATCAAAAAAAATTGTTCAAATTCTGTACCTTTAATACTTGTCAAATGAAGTGTTCGGATACCACCAGAAATAAAAGCCGGTTTTCTTATTACATCGATTTGAATTAAAAACTTTCTGTTTTCCATAATTTCAGCCATTTTGCCCTCCGTTCGTAAAGGATACGCGTCATGAAATTCATTAACACCGAAATTGAGAACAAAAACTTCGTCTTTGAAAGTGACCACAAACGAGTCTTCTTTCAAACCTTTGGGTTCAATAATGTATTGTTTTGAATAGGTGTGTGGAGCAAGCATTTGTCCCCGAAAAAAATTCATGAAAGCATCAAGATCGTGTTGATTGAGACACATTGAGAAGAAACTGGCTTTAATTTCTTCTGTCACAGCTTGTTTTAATTCATCGTGTTCAAAGGTTGCAGTTATCTTCGGTCTATATTCATTGAACACCTCTAAAATCCCTTTTGGTCTTTTTACATAATCATTATCGTGTCTATGTCTTTATCAATTAAGCCCATGACTTTTTGTGTATAAAGCGTCACTCCAATACCAATATTCTTGTCGCTTATTTGCCTTGATTTCACGTACAAACCTTTTTTATAAATTTCTTGCTTTGCATAATCGTCTTTATATTGTTTTGCTTTATGATTAACGTTGAACTGAATAAGCAGAGGTGGAACATTTTGTCGAATACTAGAGAAAGATCAGAATAACCCGATCCAGTTACTTGTGCGTTTATTAATTGCGTTATTTTGTTATCTTCATTAAGTACCATTTTTGTGCCCTCAAATACTCCAAAAAAGAAACCGTGTATTGCGGATTTACCAATTAAATCTTTTTTTTCATAAGAGAAATAAGCAGCGTTAAACAGTTCACGAACGTAACCAATAATATTTCTCGCATTGCTTTCGAATGTATTCTCTTTTGATGTAATATAATTTTCGATATAGTAATTCATTTGACCAGTGAACGCAATATTAATAGAATTATAGCCATATTCTTTGATGTGCTTATTCAGTGGACTATCGAGGTTGTGATCAGTGATTGAACCATGAGCTGATTTATCATCATTTACGTTGAGATATTTATCAAAAGATTCATCGTACAAAGGATTTCTGCTTGAACCATGAGCGGATTTATCATCATTTACGTTGAGATATTTATCAAAAGATTCATCGTACAGAGGATTTCTGCTTGAACCATGAGCTGATTTATCATCATTTAAGTTGAGATATTTATCAAAAGATTTATCGTACAAAGGATTAATGCTTGAACCATGTGCAGATATTACCGTTTCGTCACTGCCCATATCAATTTTCTTCGCGAATAAGTCAACAGCAGCTCCTTCTGAATTGACCACTATTTGAAATGCCGTGCCTTCTTTTTTGTAACTATCGAAGTTTGTTTTGTCGTAAAATTTTGCGTCAAGTTTTTCGGCTGCATTCATAAGTTCATCTTTTGTTACTTTTGCACCAAACGTCACCTCATAATTGCTATTATCTAGTTCACTTTTCGTGATTCCCTCTACTAAGGTTAGAACAAGCTTTTCTTCACCTTCATCAACCACGTGTGCCAAAATTTTCGCTGTTACTTTCGTAATAGGATACCTTTTGTTCGATTTGTCTTGATGGTACGAAATCTTTGCCGAAATCGATTTTATGAGAGATCTCTCATTTTTTAACTGTTCTAAGTTAAAACCATTGACTAACAGCCCGAGTACAAAACTCGGATAAAATTGTAATCCAATTATAGACTGATAATTAGGCGTATTATCGAGAATAAGACGCAAGCGTTCGGCAAAACTTTGCGGTAACTTACTATCAGAGAAAACTTTATTTGACCCATCGCTTAATTCATGTTTTCTCAATGGACGAAGTAAGCATTCTTTGTAAAGCTCTAAATCTTGGCGACTTCCACTTGCTTGTGGTGACAAATCAAGATTTCCCGTTGGTCCGCAACGACAACACTAAAGGAAAAATTAACAGTTAACTTGGGTTTTGGGTTTTGATCCATTTAAATACCTTTAAAACAAACAGAAACACTAAGGCACAGAGTATAAATTTTAAATGAAATATAGACATTTGAAAAAAATGAATTTAATTTAGTTAAAACAACTTTTAACATTAATTTATAACGACTTTTCCGTGAATAAAACGCGACAAAATCGATGCTTTTATATTGAAGTAAAATCAGAATATTTAAGTAGGTAGACTTTTTTCCGTGTCTTTTAACAATAGTAGATAATTTGGGGTTCAAAATTCGCTGAACATTCAGCTTTGTGCGTATTTTATTCTTTTTTTAGATATATTGAATTACTGAATGAATGTAACGAGCCTTAATTATTGATAATCACGTCGTCGAATTACAATACTTGATTTATTATTAAAGGATGTTAAAATACCACGTTCTGTGTGTAGTTAAGTATACTACAATCAGGCCTCATTTTTAGTTCTTCTTAGATAAATACAAGAGAACAGAGATTAAACTTAAAATTTGAAAAAGACATTTGAAAAAATAAATTCATTTTACAAACTAAAGTTCTAACATTAGTTTAAAAGCCACTTTCGTAAAAATTAAAAGTTAAAGAATGTGACAAAAATCGATGCTTTTATGTTCATGTTTAAATTAAGATTTTACAACTTTTTCTTCGTGTCTTCAAAAAGTGGTTTGATTTGGGGCTCAAAATTCGCTGAACATTCGGATTTGTGCACAACGTTAATACTTTAAATAGATGAAGAATGAGAATGTAATGAGCCTTAATTATTGATAATCACGTTGTTGAATTACATTTATTAAAGGTTGATTAAATGTCAAATGTTAATATATTATTTCGTTTCCTGTGAAGTTAAGCATAATTATTACAATAATGCGCAATTTCCAGTTCCGCTTACGATTTAGTGAAATCCTAAGCAAAATGAACTAAATTTACATCGCGACTTTACCTGAAATTATTTACGATTTCTGAAATTTATCATCATGTTATCCTTTAGATTCTTTCATTTTCTTTTCTTTGATGGTTTTTTTCGACAAATTAAATCTTCCTAAAGTTTCGAATAAATTCTGTGAATTAAGTTTACTTTACAGCTCCTTTCGGTTAAATTACAAATAAAATGCGTTAATCTTGATTGCTACAAAACCTTATTCCGAAGCTTCTCATTTCGCCGAAAAAAACTGAATTATTATAACGCGAAATAGTGAAACTGTGCCTGCTTAAAAACTTTGAAAAAATGGATTTACGTAATTCTAAAGTTGCGTCGAAAAAATATCACGGTTTTGAAATAAAGAAAAGAGACATAAATGAACTATTGAATGAAATAAAACACTTACAACTTGAAATCAATGTTGAAAAAACGATTTTATGAGATCATATTTAAGAAAAAGAATTGAAAATGAGATTCTTATTGTTGCAGGTCAACAAATTTCTGAGGTAGAAAATACAAAGATTCTTGGCTTACATATTTCTAATAAATTAAAATCAAGTAAACATTTAGCAGGAATGTACCACCTTAGAATGCTTAAAAGAATAACCTGTGATAAGTCACTACTCAAAATGTTTTATCACGCTGTTTTTGAGAGTCATCTTCTTTACTGTGTAAGCGTATTTTTTCACTCACTTACAAAAGGAGAAGTAGCAACACTAAATAGAATGGTTAATTGGAACGCGAAACAGCCGTGCTTAAATTTGTCAACAACAAGTAGCCCTCAAGTTGGGCCAAAATCATCGCGTGACAATATATAAAAATTTTCAGAATTTTTATTAAAATTATTATTAAAAATTGCTTTAGTTCATATTTCAAGTTTTAAAATTTTCAATTTTTAACTATCGGTTTTTTATCTTTATTTTGGCTACAATATTTTTTCGGAGAAATTCTGTTTTCAATAACTCGATCATATCTAACTATCAAGATACTTTTTAGAAACTACTGACAAGGTGGTTTCTATTTTCAAAATTTCAGGTTTTTCGTAACCAATGACTCTAAAAAGTGTAACAAATCAAACAAAACTGTGCAAAAAACTAAACCTAGGCTTTCAAGTTCTGTAATTGTACTCTTCTCACATGTTTTTTTGTTGTTGAAACAATGTAAAAGTTTATCTTCTATAACACATTTAAATTTTGATACAAACGATACATAGATTCATATTCACTTTTTTAACTTCTTTGTCATTTCAAATCAGAATTTTTTTTTTAAATATTTTTTTTCAATATAAAATGAAAATAAATATTCTACTTTTAACACGTAACAAAATTAAACGTAAACTAAACGTTATTTGTTAGACTACACATTGGTTCTGATTTGAAAGTTCTTTAATTCACTGATTTCAATTTTTTATAAACGAAATTAAATTAAATTTTTCACGATTTTCACATTTACATATTTTACATTAGACTCTTGCAAATGAAGTTTTTCTGATTTACTTTGTAAAATTACTAAAAATAAGATTAATATTTAACTTTAAATAAGTTTGAAATTATTTGAATTATTCCTTCTTCTTCTTATGATCGCAATCGAATGTAAGTGTCTAAATGATCTTACCTTTTTGAAAACTCCATAGAACTAAATTCTATTTGGTTATTTGACTCATACTATTTCATTTTGTTTGTATTATTTAAAATGTTTAATAGCGTAATACATTCATCACTGGTGAAGGGAAGATTTTTGTCAACAATAGTAACTCGTAAATATTCGAGATTTTTGTTAATAAACCTTCTGAAAAATAACAATAAAAAATGCATAATGGTAACAGATAACTAATTAAAAAACAAAACAAGGCTGCATTAATCAGAATCATCTGTATTACTTGTTGAATCACTATAACTGTCACTCATTATACTATTTTCAGATTCATCACTATTAGTACCACACTCGTAATTTAAGCATCCAAAGTTAAATATATTTTCGTTGATTTTAAATTTGATATTTTTAGGCAACTGTAGAGTAGCTTCCGCAAGTGCATCATCCGATTTAGCCGAAATCAAAGTCATTTTGCAGTTGTAATTCCTTTTTGATGCTGTTTCATTAAACTTATCAAGCAAACAGCGAAGATACTGCACGTCCATTTTGAAAACACAAATACAGAACTCGCAACAGGTTTCAGATGCTTCTACAAAACTTATGATATTATCGGTAGCACCAAGCTTGCGAGCTCTGCTGACGTAAGCCATTTTTCGAAGAGAATTCATTCGCGAAACAACTTCGACGGACTTTTTACAGTCCATGTTAGAGTTTAAACAAAGTTTGAGAATCTCAATGCGAGGAAAACAATTTAAAATTTTGGCCAAATGATCGTCATCAGCTAAAGAAATATTCAAATCAAGTGCTTTCACTGTATTCAAATTGCTCAATTGATCAGTAAATTTAAAATCTTTGACGTCGATAGAAAGTTTGCGCAAACATTTCAGTTTGCTCGGAAACACGCTTATTACTTTGCCTTTCCCACTGAAAGATAAATCAACTAAATTTACTAATTTATCACAAATGAATGGCCACGCGAACTCAGTCGAATGAATTGGATTTTCTTCAAAGACTAATTTCCGCAAGTTTACGACACTTTCATCTTCAAATAGTGATTTAAAATGCCAGTATCTCATATAATTATTGCCTCTTACAACAAGGCTTCTAACACTACTCGGAATGAATAATGTTTCTTCGCAAATTATGCGTAAATCAATGAGCTCTAAATTTGTTAAATGATTCAAAGCGGAAAGTGATTGAAAGAAACATTCATCGGTTTTCACACATTCCAATGACAAGGATTCCAGTTTCGGGAAACATTTTACGATTTCATTTGCGTCCACCTTTGTCTTTCCATATGCATCATCGTAACCAAAGTGCTTCAAGTTTATTCGCTTGCTTTTCAAAATACACAAAATAGCTTGAAACGGAACTTCGAAAGACCTCAAATTCAATGAATCAATATTTCGATAAAACGAGAGAAGAAAATTAATTTGCAAATAAGACGGTGAATCGTGAAGACACAGTATTTTTTTGCTTTTGAAGCTGAATGTCACTTAATTTTTTCAATCTCCACGAAACTAGACGAAGATTTAAGAGGTCGTACTTGCTGAGGAATGAAAACACATTAAGTAAAGCATCGTCGCTTAAAACTGTTAGGCATCCGTCGGGTTGATCACTGTTAACGAATACATTGTTTTCGTTTAAAGCATTTTCGTTTGTCTTCTCACATTCATATGCCTCAATCAGTTCTGTTATAGCCGTAGAGTAAGCAGATGGATCTACCCATAATAAGTCATCCAAAAACTTCATTGATTTCATTTGTTTTCTAAATATAAATTAAAATCAACGAAACCGTTAAAATAGAATATATGTAAATGAAATACACTGAAAACGAACCTTATTTTTTGAATACTAACTGAATTCAAGTTAATTTTGGATGAAGATTCCTTTGACTCGAGTAGAAAACGCTTCGTACTTTCTGCCAATTTACCGTAAATATGAGGATTACGAAATTGAATAGAATCAAATGTTGAAATTATTGTTTTGAACATTTTTCTGAAAATAAATGATAAAAAATAAAAACAGCATTTTAATGACAAAACTTACTTTAAGTCAGATTCACTCATTGATTGATCACTGTTTGAATCCAGTTCAAACCAAAGCACTCATTTTTATTCTCGTTCTCATTAATGGCAACGGTTGTTTTCAAACGTTCGATTTCGCTTTTTAACGACTCAATCTTCGCATTCAAACGTTGATTTTCAACTATTAATTCATCCATTATTTATTCGCTGTTTTCTTTTGTATTTTTAATTAAATTTTCAATCGTTTTACTGTCGTTTTGACGACAATTTAACGAATGATTTGTTTTATTTCGATTTTCGAAAACAAATTCATTTCAAAAACAAACAAAAACAAGCGCTAAAAAGGGGTGATATACTGATTACGACTGAACGACGTTTTTAGTTATTAAAAGGCAGCTATCGTTTGCTTGTATCAAATTGTATCAATTTCAAGCGATCGATGCGTGTATTGCACGGAATGTCGAAAGTATTTTAAACACGAAAACTTTGAATTATATAAGTACGATGTATTTGCGATGATTAGTGTCGTTCTGTATTTGTGAAGCGAACGATGCATAAAATTAATTCGCCGACTTTTAAAACAAAATTTTAGAAAGTCAAAGTTCAACGTTATCAATTCATAATTAAGTTTACTGTTGATGTAAAAAAAATAATGCTTGAATTACACGAATGTAGTGATCAGCACTGGATTAGGAATTTAAACGAGATAAGAATAATTTGTGTCGTACAACTTTGGTATACGTTTTAACGATGTAATCATTAATCGTCAACTATTTCGTTGCTTTCATTTTTTAATAACTTTAAATTACAAAAAGTTAATTTGATTTATTTTTCACTTTAAAATATTTTTATAACGATTAAAAACGAAAAGCGAAGATTATAGTTGTATTCATGAAACTGATCGTTTGTAAAATGCTTCAAACTTGCAAACAAAGAGAATAAGATTTTTAAAACCTACTTTATTGAATTTTTAATCGAGTAATTTTTTAAAAACTAAATACGCTTTTGCTTCGTAAGCGTACAATAAGACAGATATATTACTTAATATTTTTGACAGTCAAATAAAACCAAAATTACTTCGCACACAATCTTAATAAAATATATTAAATATGGGAATAACTGGTATCCAGTACGAATATCATTAATAAAATCTTTAGAACGTTACAAATCGCAATTGTACAGAATTAATTAGTTAGCATTGACAGCAAAGTACACGACTCGTGATCTTAAAAGATCGCACACTAAAAGTTTGCTTGACGAATTTTTATGTTATGCTTCCTGAAGACTAGTGTGACCGAAACATTTCAGACTCTTAAATTTTTTTACATGATTCCACGGATTTTATAAGCGTAGAAATTTTGCGGCGATTTTTTTCACTAATTTTGACGGTATAACACATTTTTCACCTCATACAAATTGAAATTATAATTAAATTTATAATACAATCAGTTGCAAAGTCATAAAGATACACCAATTTTACTGCGATTGGGGTGGTAAATATTTGTACGTCTGTAGCATGTGTATTTGTATATTTACAACCTACACATGAGTTGAAATACGACTCCACATGTATTCAATGCTTTGAAAAACAAAGTTAAGTAACCGTTGAACAGTTCAACGAACAGACACAACGTATCGTCGCCTCAATACGTGGCACTGATTCAAACTAAATTAAATAAATTACTTTGTTTTAATGTTTTCCTCTGCTGTTTATCGTTGTCGTTAAAAGTGATTCTAGTCAATTGTACTTTAGGCGATATATTTTTAGAAAATCGAGTACTTTGCGTTTAGATTTGAACGATGAAAGACAAAGTAGTTTTGATCACCGGATCAACGTCTGGTATCGGTCGCGAAACTGCGTTGCATTTCGCTGAACTCGGTGCTAAAGTTGTGATCACCGGCAGACGAAAAGAATTGGTCAATGAAGTTACTCATTTATGTAAACAAGTCTCACCGCACAAATACGAGGTAAAGTCAAGTAACGATAGCCAAAATTAGCGATATTTCCGGTTTTAGGCTTTAGGTGTAGTCGGTGATGTCGTTGAAACCGAGCATTTAAATCGACTTATTAATGCTACAATCGAAAAATTTGGTAAATTAGATGTATTGGTTAATAATGTGGGTATAAGTAGCATCACAGCAATTGATGACCAACAGCTAATTGAGAAATATGATAAAATATTTAATGTAATGTGAAAAGCGTTTTGTATTTATGCCATCTCGCTGTGTCTCATTTGGAAAAGACAAAAGGATGCATTGTGAATGTTTCTTCAGTCGCTGGATTGAATCCGGTATGATTCTAATTATAATCACACAGAACGGTAATTGATTCAATTTTAACATTTACCACTACGTTAGTCGGTAGAAATTAAATTATATTGCATGTCAAAAGCTGCTTTAACAAAATGTCTCGCGTTGGAATTGGGACCAAAGGGCATTCGTGTAAATTCAATTAAGTAAGTGAAAACAGTCGATGGTGTACTACTTCTTATTTGCTTCAGTCCAGGAGTTATAAAAACACCATTTGCGGACGTCAATTTTGGTGAAGGTTCGGCTGATGCTATTGAAAAAATATGTGCCGAACAGTATCCGTTGAAGAGAGTGGGCGAATCAATTGATTGTGCGAAAGCAATTGCATTTTTAGCTTCTGAAAATGCATCATTTATCACTGGAGATTTAATGTCTGTTGACGGAGGGCACAGACTTATCAATTTAACATAAATTCTAATATCAGGCATATGTTTTTGAATTAATTCACTAAATTAAAAAAAGTTATTTTTATTTGAGACTAAACGTAATTATGTATAATTTTAAATAAAAAGGTTTAATAATAAATTTTAAAACACTTCAGCTTTTCGTCTAACTTTTTAACTGTTGACGGAGGGCACCGACTTATCACTTTAGTATAAATTCTAATATCAGCTTTATATTTTTGAATTTATTCACTAAATTTAAAAAATTATTTTTATTGAGACTAAACGTGAATTATATAATTTTAAGATTTTAATCAAAATTTTAATTTTCAAACGGCAATATTATTTAAAAGTTTTAGTAACTTTTACTAATACTACTAACTTTTACTTCTATTTCTTTGAAATGAACTCAAAATATGCAACTTGTTACACACATGTGTTTTTTGACACTTTCGATTTAACATTTAATTTATTTATTTACATTTTAAGGGTATAGTGTATAGCAGAAACATTTAAAATGTAAATAAATAAATTAAATGTTAAATCGAAAGTGTCAAAAAACACATGTGTGTAACAAGTTGCATATTTTGAGTTCATTTCAAAGAAATAGCCACAAAAGCAAACGGGACCTGACGGGGAACGGAGTGCCGTTCGAAACGTCGTAAAAGTTACTAAAACTTTTAAATAATATTGCCGTTTGAAATTAAAATTTTGATTAAAATCTTAAAATGAAAGCAATCGCCCAAATAGTGTAATTTTATAAAATTATTTAATTTTAAAATAAAACGGTTCAATAATAAATTTTAAAACATTACAGCTTTTCGTCTAACTTTCTACACGTAATTTGTAATTTATTACAATTTGGAAACGCAGTTTAAAAAATTAAGGACCGTTTGGATCAAATAAAATCAAAACGAGCAAAATAAGCACACAAAATTAAAACTTTTACTTCATATTTCGTTAGAATAGATTTTGGATGTTAAATCTTTCGCAGTGATGATTTTGAAGTTTAAGACGTTTCGGACTTGTCTCAGTCCGTCATCAGTTAAACCAATGCACCATTATACACTATATAATTTATAATATAGTTAAACTAATACACAATTAGATGCGAAATACTTTTAAAAATGCAATATTAAGACACATAGAATCGAACTTAACACAACTAAATGTAAAAGTTAACTCTTTCGTTCATACTGTGCAATATATTGCACAAGGGTTCAACAAAGGAAATAACAAAAGATATACATCGCCGGGAAGTAGGGTGTGGCTTTTGAAAACCTTAATAGCAAAGTTGAGTGAAGAACCATAGTTGAAGTATTCATGTTTTCTGTTGACTAATTGCCAGTCAAATAAAGTTTTTCGTTAAAAAATTGATTTTTTTCGTTTTTTTTATATTTTTCAAAAGTTTTTGTAACATTTGAACATTGACAAGATTTTCTCCGTAATATTTTTTCAACTGTGGAAAGGACCTTAGAAACTTTAAAGTAAGTTTCGAAAAACGAAAAGGCCAATTAAGGACGTAAGATTTTTTTAGGTTATTGTACAATATATTGTACAGAAAACACAAAAGTACAATTTTTACATTTCAATTGAAAGTCAATGAATCAAAAATGAATAAGCGAGCAAAATTGAATTGGACTGCAAGAATGTTTCCGGTAATAGATTTTTCATCTAAACATACATTTACTGCTCAAAATTGGAAACCCGAAGATTATTTTCAAAAATATTTGCCAGAAAACCTTCTTGATAATTTTGCTAAATTCACCAATATGTATTTTGAACAGCAAAACCCAGGAAAATTCCTTAATACAACTTCAGAGGAAATAAGTAATCTGTTAGGATGCCAGATTTATATGTCATCAATGGGCTTACGTAGAATCAAATATTACTGGAAGCCGTCTTTTCAATGTGATTTTGTAAAGTCCATTATGCCTTTCAATCGGTTTTCGCAACTACGAAATAACCTTCATGTTGTTGATGTAATAAATGATAAGAACGACGATGATAAGTTTTGGAAAGTTCGGCCAATTCTTAATCATGTGAAAAACATCTGTAATAGTTTAGATAAGGATTTTAAGTTAGCAGTTGATGAACAAATGATTGGTTTCAAAAGTACACATATGCCATCACGACAGTATCTTCCCAAAAAACCAACAAAGTATGGGTAAAAATTTTTGTTTTGGCTGGTCCGACGGGTATTGTGTTCGATTTTTTATTATATCAAGGATTTTCCACAGCGCTCGACACAAAGCTTGTTGAGATGTTTGGCGTTACAGGTGCGATTGTGTTAACGCTGCTCTCTGGAGTTCCGCAAAACAATTCTACAGTTATATACATGAACAGATATTTCACTTCTGTAGAACTTTTTTTAGAGCTTCGAAAACGCTCCATATATGCAACTGGACCAATTCTAGATAACAGACTTGGAACTGTTGATTTTGGTGAGACAAAGCGCACATTTCAGGCTGAACCAAGAGGTTCATTTCGTGAACTTGTTTCAAGCAACAACAAAATCTGTCTTGTTAGATGGCTTGATAGCAAACCGATTACTTTTGTTTCTACCTGTTCTGGTTCTACGCCAATTTACCAAGCCAAACGTTTTTCAAAAAAAAAAGAAACAATATTTGTAGACCTCCCTTATGTGATTTCAGACTACAACAAGCACATGGGTGGAGTTGATCTTTGTGATCAAATGCTTGCGTACTACCAGCCACCAAGAACATGCAAGTGGACAGTTCGCGTGATTTTCCATATAATTGATTTGGCTATAACAAATGCTTGGAATGAGTATCGCGAAGAAGCAAAATCAAGCAATATTTCAGAAATTTTAGATTTGTTTGGCTTTAGGCTACATCTCGCAGAAATTTTATGTTTAAAAAAATCTGCTCTGTCTCGTGGAAGACCGCGAAAATCCTTCCCGTGCTCTTCTAAACAAAAAGTCCAGCCATCAGTAGTAAAGAGATTTGATGGCTTTGATCATTTACCTTCTTTTGATGAAAAAAGAGATTGGGCTTCTCGTTGTGCTTACAAAAATTGCGATGCTCGATCGAAGATATTTTGCACAAAATGTAATGTTGCATCATGTGTGAGAAAAGGGAAAAATTGTTTTGTAAAATACCATTCAAAAGAAGCAGGAGACGATGAAGTTTTTTCCAGTTCATCAAGTGAGTCAGAATAAAAATACACATAAAAAATAAAAAAATATAACATATTACTTTTATACTTACTCAATAAAAAAAAATTAAAAAGTTTATTCAAAAAACCATTTGTGGAAATAATTGTAAATATTTATTTTTATGTACCCACTTTAAAAACTTCAAAAAAAAAAAATAAAAAACAGAATTGCGTTTGCAGACTGGTAATAAAAACAAAAAATTACACAAGAAATATAATAAACAAAGAAACACACACAACACACAACATGTGCCAGACGTGAAGATTACCTCCTCGTGGTGTCTGGCGGAAACGCATCGTCGGCGAAAATCTTCAAAGAATTCTTTCACACATATTCAATATAAAAACAAGCTGTGGTCAGGAAAAATTTACTTAGTTTCTAAAGTTGGAACATGGAGAATGAATGCGATGAATCCACAATATCTATTTCAACAACAGAGGAACCAAGTAGTGGTCTCTTAACGGACACTTCTTACGAAGTTCAGGAAGTAATTGGATTCATGGCAGCGTTCGACGAAGAATTTAACCTCAAACTTCATTATTTGGTCGAGTTCTCCGGTTATAAGAAACTTTACTGGACATCTAACAAGGGTATGTCCTGCGAAAAACTATGCAAAAGTTTTTGGAAGCGCGTACTTCCGAAGGTAAGCGCAGAGTTTAAAAAATATAATGTGAAAAAAGAAAAGCAAGGAATCAGAGGAGGAATTCAAGCGACTCCAAAGCAAAAATAAGATTGTTTGTCAACTCCTATGCAAACAGCATTTCCTTTCATGAGTTTGACAAGTTTGTTCTCGCCTATAACCTTTGAACGTATATTGGATGATTTCGTGGCAAGTCCTGCTGAAAAAGCTCTTAAGTAAGACGATGATGCGGTCTTATTATCATTTTATACTCAATTATTATGACAACAAGCAATTAAAATTCTAAATATAACTTAAATGAACCGCTTTTTTAAAATTACTGCTTTATATATTGTGAGAATTATTAATATAACTGCTTTAAAATATTTTAAAGAAATAACCATAGCATTAAAAAAGTGTAATGTGTATGCTTCAAATTAATAACGCTTAATAAACGGAAAAAATTATTTAAATTGCAAAAAATGGTTAAATGTGAATAAAATAAGCCAAAAATTATTCAAATCTTTAATTATTTCAACATATAATGTTTCAAGTCACAATGTGCAATATATCGTACAGTTATAGAAAATTAAGTCATAATGTGCAATATATTGCACAAGTCCCCTAAAAATCAACCGTTGGACCAAAAAGAGATTTAACAATTTATTATCATTATTTACTTCTAAAGAGCATAAGTGAGCCATAGAAAAAAATCTCTACACTTCAAACAAAGTTCTGGACCGAAAGGGTTAAATGAGCATTTATTTAGTACAATATCCAGTAGTAAGTTAAAATTCACATTTTGTTATTGTTAATATGAGGTTTAGGGTTACATATTGCATACTTGAATATTTCTAAAGCATTGTACTTTGTAACCAGTGCTTTACCTTAGAAATATTCAAGTAATGTTTCGAGAATCGAAATGTGATTTCAGAACCGAAACGAGTCTCGTCGAGACGGGTGGAGAATAAAAGCGCACCAATGTAATACCCGAAATAATAGGCGATCAATCGCGAGCGTATGAGAATTTCAATAGTATTGCTATGACGTGCGCTTTCGGTCCGAACATCGAAAATGGTGTGAATCGTGACTTGATTCAACAGCTTAAAGATCGTTTTGTACAATCGATGCAATCTGAGTATAATTCAATGGTAGCTATACTAGAAAATCAGGTCTTCTCTACTTCGAGTACTGGTTTGTTTAACCAACATTTTGTCTACCTCTTAATGTTACAAAATCAACAGTTTTTACAACAACAACAAATACTATTCTATTAAATGAAGCAAACTATTACACCACTAACAAGTAAGTAGCGCATATCAACAGCATCACCTTTGTCGTGATTGTGAAACTCGTCGACTTGAAACCCATTCTTAAGCATCACTTGCCATCAATCAAAGTGTGCAACCTCTTCGAAATCAAAGCAATTCTCACAATCACATGCATTCTGAAGATAGCTCGAATGAGGTAACTCTCAACAATTAAATCGCACTTGTGAAAGTAACAACAATCACCATCTGTCGCAATCCAGCAAACGCTTTTGTTTTGACGGTACAGTCGAAGAGAACTATTTCAATATTCACTTCGAAAAATAGTGAACTAGTAGTTAAAATATTGTGCAGTCCGTGTTCAATTACTGGTCTTGCGGTGAACGACACTGGCTTGTATATGGCCACAATAGGTGTAAATAGATCAGTGAAAATAAGGGACGTTAGAACTTAGCAGTGTCTTCAAAGTTATAAATTAAAATCGATCCCAAATTGTGTATCCATCAGTCAGAAAAATGAGCTTTCCATTGGTATTGGAAATGTGGTTGAAGTGTATAAAGATTGCTGTACGCAAACAGCAGAAGAACCTCACATTAGGCACAAACTCAAATCGTCTACAATTTGAAACATACAGTTTTGTTATTACGAGGATGTGCTTGGTATCGGACGTCGAAATGGCTTCTTGAGCATTTTTGTCCCTGGTTCTCGTGAAATTAACTCCCCAAATTTTGACGCCTACGAAAGTAATCCGTTGTGACACCTACAAAAGAAATCCGTTTATGACAAAGAGTTAGCGGCGTGAAATGCGAGTGAAACAACTTGTGTAGAAAAAACAATCCGAAGTGATATCTCAGGATCGTCATAATCTCAGTGAATTGGATGTTAAGACTTTGAAACAAAAATTAGAAGAAAAGAGTAAATTACTTTATGTGAAACCTAAAAAAATTGAGTTAGAAAGGAACAAAAAGATGAGTGGAGTTAAAAAGACAAAAGTAAAGAAAGATTTGCAAGAATCAGTGAATCGTGAGCATATTCAACAAGTAATCAAGATGAAAAGAATGAAACGAGAAAAGTGATTCAGATACTTCTTATAATGATTTTGCATTTATTTCGTAAAAAATAAAGTTTTGATATGGATTATGAATTGAATTAAGTTTATATATGTGTTGTTATTTTAATGTTTGATTGATTTTGTGAAAAATTTGTGTTAAAAGACAGGTAACAGTGATAGGGTTTTAAAGGTTTAATAAGTTCAAGCAAACAGCATAAGAATGTTTTTAATTATACACAACTCGTACATAAAAGACAAAAAAATTAGAAATAATAAGTAAAAATTTGAAAACAAAAGAAAGTTATGCTAATAAGAAACCAAAATTAGTGTAGATAGGTCAATCATTGCCAACATTATGAATTTCGTGTGCATCATGTTGAGCCACTTGCAACTCATTAGGTGCGTATTCTTCCTCCGGATAAATTTCTTCTTCTACCGAATTAAGTTGTTGTTCCGTGTGCAGTTGTTCGTTGTCAGAACTTTCTTATGGAATGCCGTCACCCTCCATCGTTTTGTTGATTTTCGTCGATATTAAAACCAAAGACGTTGAAAACGTATATTCTTTCGCGGCAAAATGGACAAGATGTTGCGGTATAGATACACTCATCCTCCCATTTTTCCAAACAATCATCGCACATTTCGTGTCCACACGGTAAAATGACGATTATATTTGCATCTTCGAGGCAAATTACGCACTCCATTGTTAAAATTTAAAAAATTACTAAAGGAGATGTTGCAGATGAATGTCGAATAATGAAATGATTAAAATCTGAAAACAAGTATGCAATTTGTAATTCTAAACTTTGCATTAACAAAAAAGAAGCATGTATGGAATGTACTGAATGAACATCGGGAGTAATGAAAGCTAATGTATGTTTTTGTATATTGATGTGATAAATAATAATAATAATAATAATAAACTTTTATTTCGCTAAAGCACATAACACGTCAAACGCATGTACGTTACAAATTTTAAAAGTGGTAAAAAAATTCATAATAAAATTCTTTATACAGCAATGAAAATTGATTAAAACTACCACAGTTACGAATTTCTTTATTTAAGGAATTGAATTTTTTTGAGTAAAAGATAAACGGTGATCTATCGCAAAATTTTATTCGTGTAAAGGGATACTTGATGAAGTTTCCTAAACGAGATGAATTATGAAATTGAATGAGTTCATAGTGTTTTGATAAAACATGGTTTTTATTATTTAATCTGAATATCAATTCAAAATTCTTTGTGCATGAATGAAATTGGTATATGAGAAGTAGAAATCATGAACAGTTGAGGTATAAGGTTCGCAATTATAAATTGTTTGTGCTGCGAATAACCATAAAATACCATTACCACCGTTGCTAGTGGTCTGTTATGGTAGTAGTTTTTGGTAGTGGTATGGTAATGGTAGTAGCAAGATGGTGAAAAAAGTTTTTATTTTAAAATTAATTTACATAATTAGATTTAATAAAAAGTAAATTATCCACAACTTCTTCATTCAAACGTGACCGGCAATCTGTTAGCGTTTAATTAGCTGCACTAAAATTTCGCTCGCTAGATAAATTTGTTGCCGGGATTGCCGTCATCATTTCCGCAAATTTTGCGACGCGAGGAAACCGCCAAGTCGGAGAACGATAGACCAACGCTGCTTCGGTCGAAAGACGCCGTGAGGTGATTGTCGACCTCGTCGAAGCCAGTCGCCGCCGACCTGCCACAATATTCATCAAAGGAACGGTCGGAAAAAACATTCAGATCGTCAGTGGCAAGTGGCCTACAAATTATTACACTTTCCGCCGTTGGTGGTTCAATGCAATTCACCATCGACTTGAGATCCTGAAACAAAAGTTGAAGTGCGATTAGCTGGGGGTAAGTGTGGAATGTAAGTACCCTAAAGTTCCGCACGTTATGCGCATCAAACGCTTTTACAAAAAAAAACTTTTTTTGTCGTTTAACATTTGATGTCGTTAAGTATTCGTACATAAAGCGCACCTTTGATTTTTCGAAAAAAACAACTTTTTTTCTCGTATTTTTTTCCCGTGCGCCTCTTGTGCGGAACTTTAGGTTAAATACAATGGGAGTGAAAGTGGAGTTGAAGCAAGGGTCTCAGTAGCGGAACATACCTGGACAACCTCCTGCTGCTCATGCCAATCCACAAGATTCTTCATGCCGAGCTATCTTGGCATAAGAATGGTGGCAATCTTGTGGTGGCTGGTGATGACAATATCTTTTTGAGTATTGTCGCAAAGCCGCCGCTTGAGCTCTGCCATCCAGCCATCGCCGTTGTAACTACCCAAATCCTTAAGAAACTTCTTCTTTCAAGGAAGCAAAAGGTGCAGCGAAGGGCCAGTGTCGACGCAAAGCGATGTGCGAGCATCTTTAAAGATCTGCATTAGATCCGACATGCGATGCGAAAAAACGTCCGCCACATCAATTGCGCCATATTTTACCCCAACGCGGATAAGCGCAGTGGTAAATGCACGCAAACCAACGCCACATACAACGGCAAACGGGCGGAGATCTTATGCGAAAAATATAGCCGCCGCGTTGGCTATTTCAGCTTTCGTCTTGGTCTCGACATTTTTCCTTAAAACCGCATCCGAAGTTGTTTAGTTGCGCGGAAGCGGCTCCATTACCAACTTTGTGCAGCGGTGGTTGGCGAGACCACTTGTGCCAGTTTTCTTGTGGTGTGCCATAACCACCTGGCACTTTTTCCACGCTACAAATTCGGTTCGCTGGCATTATCTGCTGGAACTTTTCCCATACCGTACTTTTACCATATTCGGTCACCAATTTGACGCAGTTGGATTTGGTAGCCACAAGGTCGTCCACTATCTTTTTCGTCGCCATTTTGTTTTGTTTTGGGGGCGATTACTTATTATGGTAGTGGTCGGTAATGGAAGTTGCTTTGTGGTAGTGGTGTGGTTATAGAAGTTGTGGTCATGGTGGTGGTATGGTAATGTAAGTGGAAATTTACTACCATGCACACCTCTAATTCTAATACATAATCACATAACGTTCGTTGCATTTTTGCTTCAGTCTTCTTCTCTTTACTAAAACATAAGGCATAAAAGTATAGTAGAATTGTGTGTTTGGTATGGTTTTACTTGAAATAAGACTTTTGCTTAAAATTTGTGAATTTAATTGTCCCTGTTTAATTTAAAACCAGATAAATTATTAAACAATTATTCGTTGAGCGCAAAGGATAACAAAAAAGTCTTTTTCAAAACTTTGCGTAAATAATTTAAAATTGTAGCTGAATAATTAATTTTCAATTGTTAGTTTCAGCGTTATATTTGAAAAATTTGAAAATAATCAAACAATTAGAGGACAATTTAAATCTGTCTGTCGTTGATATACCCGAAAAGTAATGCGTTGTATTTGGTGCGAAAAATCTGATCGTCCCTTTCTTTTGATTTTAGTAAAAATGAATTGCAAAGTATGTCTTTTCGTTAAGTGAATGTAACGGGAAAATTTGATCCCTCGCAAAAGTTATATATTAGACCGCTTAATTTGATCACAAGCAATGACGAGAAGAAAAGGTGGTCTGTTGTCTTTGAAAACAGCTACTTATTGTAATTTAGTTTTCACTCCTTTTGAACTGAGTGATGGTAGAGAGAAAATACTGATCAATAAAGGATGGATTCCGTGCAAAAAGTTTAGATCCGAAAACACGTTAAGTTGGACAAATTTTTTTACAAATAAAAATTACTGGTGTCGTACGCGATTCAGAAGAAGTAATTGTTTAATTTTTATCTCACGTTTACGAATTTGCAAAATTTTATAGCGACCACCATTTGCTGTAAGGATTGATCATGTTTCAAGACAGTATCATCATCACGACATAGAACAAATGGCTCAACTATTAGGAACGTTGCCAATTTTTTGATGCAGATGAAAAAAGTACTGTAAGAGGAGGATCAATTGGAGGCCAGACTAAAGTCTCTTTACGAAATGAGCATATGAATTATATTATCACTTAATCAGTATATTTTCTCAGACAAGTTTTTTAATATTTCATATTTTAAGGTATTCGTTGAGTTAATTGTTAACCATACTTTGGTACAAATCATACTACAAAAAGTAGAGTTTAAATTTTATTGAAGCACAATTTAAAACTAATTTTCTTTCGATCTTTGGCTTGTATTTAAAACATTGACTTCTAGTACAACATTCTAATTTATGTATCAAATAATCGTTAAAGTGATATCAATGAAAACATTAATTCAACTCAATTTTGGAAAAAGCGAAGGAATATTCATTTTCTTCTTAAATCATCAATAGTTTGTTCCCATATTTTTTCGTAATAATAATTAATGGAAGGTTTTGCTTCGTTACCACATTTTAAAGCCTATTGAAGGAAACGACTAGTATAATCTCGTCTTTCGTCTCAGAGTAAAGGGACAAAATATTGCTGCACCCCAACACATAGGCAGTCCTTTTTGAATGGCTTCAATCCATTTTATGGTCACCTCTCCCAACAAATTGATTGAAAATGCAGTCAATGCGTGAACCATGTCGTGCGTTTCGCGATATCTTTGCATAACATACGTCAATTCGATATCGTCGATGAATTTAACAGGTTTTTATGTGTTACTGCTTATTTTCTGCAAACGACAGTGACAAATCTTCAATATAAACATTATTTGATTCAAACCAATTTCCCGTAAATTTTTTTATTGATTTAGTTCAAAAAATAAAAAACTTGTCACTAACAAACGATCAAACTATGATAACAATTGACGTCAAAAACCTTTTTCCATCAAAACCACAAAATAAAAATTACGAAATTAGTCTCAAATCTCTGCGGCATCAATCAAACAAGCAGTTTAGAAAAAGACTTTATCTTAGATTTAATTGCTTTGTGCTTTAAAACAACATATGTTAAATTCCAAAATACTTATTATAGACAGGTTATAAGTTGTCCAATGGGATCAAGTTGCTCCCTAATTTTTTCTGAAATTATAATGGAACCAATTTACATTGCTAAAGTTACATCTATATTTAACATAGTGTTCTATACTCGTTTTGTTGACGATATATTTATTATCATTGAGAAAAAGGAATGCGACTCATTTTGATCATACATAAATAAACTAAAACAATACTTAACATTAACTTTTGAATGTTAAAATAACAATACAATTCCCTTCCTTGATGTCATTCAAGGTTATAGGTACTTGAATTATTTATCTTTTTTTCGCGCATATCAATCCAACACAAAAAATCAGACATTTACAGCCTTGTTTATCGTGCCTACAACATAATTACTGAACTTGATAAAATAATCGAAGAACTTTACTTTATAAGAACAATTTTGTATCAAATTAATAACCCCGAAAACACTATCGTGTCCGTTTTAAGAACGTCTACAATAAATTAACAAACAATGTTAGACCAAACAATGACAATAATGCATTCTTTATTTTACCATTTTATGATGGTGTGACACACAAAATAAGCATTGTTTTATTAAAATACAACATAAAAACTTTCACACGTGCAGGTATAAAACTGTTTTCGTCTCCATTTTCCAAAGTTGATAATTCAGAACAGAACAACGTTGTTTAGTGTGTTTCATGAAGTAATACAAATTGCAATTGCATATATATCGGCGAAACAAAAGTGAAATTAAAATTGAGACTTTACGATCATCGTAGAACTATTTCATCTCTATCGAACAATAATGCAATCTACGCCATGTACAAACGAAACGTCACAAAACTTATTTACAAAAAAATTTAAGTTTTACATTGTAAAGACCCGGTTACGCCATTTTAAGTTTTGTTCAAGTTTTGTGGCAGTTAAGCTGCCGATAAGATGTAAATTTTGTTAGTAGCCGGCTAGTCAGTAAAACCTGTGTGTTGTCGTCAAATAACGACATAAAACTGAAAGATACGGTTTAGATTTTTGATTTTTGTTTCGATTGCTTTTGTAAGCAAAGCAAAATAAAGTTGGATTTCGTTTTCCGTTATGTTTCGTTTTGATTATTTTTGCCTAAATTTTGTTAGTTCAAATTCGTGTCCGGAATCCGCGCTCGGACCGCGACAACATTAATGTAATAATAACCAAAAACGAAAGTTTTACGAATCAGTTGAAATAACAGAGGCAGTTAGGCTGCCGATAAGATGTTAATTTTCTTAGTAACCGGCTAGTCAGTAAATCCTGTGTGTTATCGTCGTATAATGACATAAAACCGAAAGACACGGTTTAGATTTTTGATTTTTGTTTCGATTGCTTTCGTTGGCAAAGTAAAATAAAGTTTGACTTCGTTTTTCGTTATGTTTCGTTTTGATTAGTTTTGCCTTAATTTTGTTAGTTTAAAGTCGAGTCCGGAATCCGCGCTTGGACCGCGACAATATAAATGTTATAATAACCAAGAACGAAAGTTATAAGAATCAGTTGAAATAACAAAACATATTTTACATAATCAATGCATTATGAACACTGACATTAAATACATTCCTCGAGAATATCATATCTTATTACAATGATATACTAATAGAACTGGCCAGTATAGGCCAGTTCTAAAGCATTGTACTTTGTAACCAGTGCTTTACTTTAGAAATATTCAAGTATGCAATATGTAACCCTAAACCTCACATAAACAATAACAAAATGTGAATTTTAACTTACTACTAGATATTTTACTCAATAAATGCTCATTTAACTTATACCATAATTCAATTATGCAATAATTTGGTTAAAATTAATTGCATGCATTGAAACTTTGTCAAATACTCTTCTTTATAACGGTCTTATTTTTGAAAATCTGTTCCTAGTGTTGAATTGTGGCCAATGTTTTTTAACATGGGAATTGGTTTTTTGGTCATAGCTTGTGTGCACGTGCGCTTAAAAGTACGATATGATAGACTTTTTTTGTTTTTTTATATGACCTATCGAATGGCACCATAATTTTGACTCTGCGACCACGTTGAATCATGAAATCCTGCTGCTGACACTAAAGCAGACATTCGTACGTTTCGGATTGCACTCCATTCATCATCAGGTCTGAATGAGTACTGAATGCACCTTACTTTCTCACAGTAAAAGTGAGACTTGAAACTTTTGTTCATTTATTCAGAGATAGTTTTAATTTAGTAAGTTTAAAATAATAAAAGCTATAATAATAATAATAGTTACTACCCGAAAAAAGTGATTTAATCAGAAAAATGCCGCAATAAATGTGACATGACGGTGGCCGTTAAAGTGACCTGTCGTAGGCCACTTCCCAAAAAAATGATTTGATCAGAAAAATGCCGCAACAAATGTGACATGACGGTGGCCATTACAGTGACCTGCTGAAGGCCA
>CAWUBZ010000015.1:0-47500 GCA_963920525.1 Dichetophora obliterata | reverse complement strand
ATAAATAAAATAAATAAAATAAATAAAATAAATAAAATAAATAAAATAAATAAAATAAATAAAATAAATAAAATAAATAAAATAAATAAAATAAATAAAATAAATAAAATAAATAAAATAAATAAAATAAATAAAATAAATAAAATAAATAAAATAAATAAAATAAATAAAATAAATAAAATAAATAAAATAAATAAAATAAATAAAATAAATAAAATAAATAAAATAAATAAAATAAATAAAATAAATAAAATAAATAAAATAAATAAAATAAATAAAATAAATAAAATAAATAAAATAAATAAAATAAATAAAATAAATAAAATAAATAAAATAAATAAAATAAATAAAATAAATAAAATAAATAAAATAAATAAAATAAATAAAATAAATAAAATAAATAAAATAAATAAAATAAATAAAATAAATAAAATAAATAAAATAAATAAAATAAATAAAATAAATAAAATAAATAAAATAAATAAAATAAATAAAATAAATAAAATAAATAAAATAAATAAAATAAATAAAATAAATAAAATAAATAAAATAAATAAAATAAATAAAATAAATAAAATAAATAAAATAAATAAAATAAATAAAATAAATAAAATAAATAAAATAAATAAAATAAATAAAATAAATAAAATAAATAAAATAAATAAAATAAATAAAATAAATAAAATAAATAAAATAAATAAAATAAATAAAATAAATAAAATAAATAAAATAAATAAAATAAATAAAATAAATAAAATAAATAAAATAAATAAAATAAATAAAATAAATAAAATAAATAAAATAAATAAAATAAATAAAATAAATAAAATAAATAAAATAAATAAAATAAATAAAATAAATAAAATAAATAAAATAAATAAAATAAATAAAATAAATAAAATAAATAAAATAAATAAAATAAATAAAATAAATAAAATAAATAAAATAAATAAAATAAATAAAATAAATAAAATAAATAAAATAAATAAAATAAATAAAATAAATAAAATAAATAAAATAAATAAAATAAATAAAATAAATAAAATAAATAAAATAAATAAAATAAATAAAATAAATAAAATAAATAAAATAAATAAAATAAATAAAATAAATAAAATAAATAAAATAAATAAAATAAATAAAATAAATAAAATAAATAAAATAAATAAAATAAATAAAATAAATAAAATAAATAAAATAAATAAAATAAATAAAATAAATAAAATAAATAAAATAAATAAAATAAATAAAATAAATAAAATAAATAAAATAAATAAAATAAATAAAATAAATAAAATAAATAAAATAAATAAAATAAATAAAATAAATAAAATAAATAAAATAAATAAAATAAATAAAATAAATAAAATAAATAAAATAAATAAAATAAATAAAATAAATAAAATAAATAAAATAAATAAAATAAATAAAATAAATAAAATAAATAAAATAAATAAAATAAATAAAATAAATAAAATAAATAAAATAAATAAAATAAATAAAATAAATAAAATAAATAAAATAAATAAAATAAATAAAATAAATAAAATAAATAAAATAAATAAAATAAATAAAATAAATAAAATAAATAAAATAAATAAAATAAATAAAATAAATAAAATAAATAAAATAAATAAAATAAATAAAATAAATAAAATAAATAAAATAAATAAAATAAATAAAATAAATAAAATAAATAAAATAAATAAAATAAATAAAATAAATAAAATAAATAAAATAAATAAAATAAATAAAATAAATAAAATAAATAAAATAAATAAAATAAATAAAATAAATAAAATAAATAAAATAAATAAAATAAATAAAATAAATAAAATAAATAAAATAAATAAAATAAATAAAATAAATAAAATAAATAAAATAAATAAAATAAATAAAATAAATAAAATAAATAAAATAAATAAAATAAATAAAATAAATAAAATAAATAAAATAAATAAAATAAATAAAATAAATAAAATAAATAAAATAAATAAAATAAATAAAATAAATAAAATAAATAAAATAAATAAAATAAATAAAATAAATAAAATAAATAAAATAAATAAAATAAATAAAATAAATAAAATAAATAAAATAAATAAAATAAATAAAATAAATAAAATAAATAAAATAAATAAAATAAATAAAATAAATAAAATAAATAAAATAAATAAAATAAATAAAATAAATAAAATAAATAAAATAAATAAAATAAATAAAATAAATAAAATAAATAAAATAAATAAAATAAATAAAATAAATAAAATAAATAAAATAAATAAAATAAATAAAATAAATAAAATAAATAAAATAAATAAAATAAATAAAATAAATAAAATAAATAAAATAAATAAAATAAATAAAATAAATAAAATAAATAAAATAAATAAAATAAATAAAATAAATAAAATAAATAAAATAAATAAAATAAATAAAATAAATAAAATAAATAAAATAAATAAAATAAATAAAATAAATAAAATAAATAAAATAAATAAAATAAATAAAATAAATAAAATAAATAAAATAAATAAAATAAATAAAATAAATAAAATAAATAAAATAAATAAAATAAATAAAATAAATAAAATAAATAAAATAAATAAAATAAATAAAATAAATAAAATAAATAAAATAAATAAAATAAATAAAATAAATAAAATAAATAAAATAAATAAAATAAATAAAATAAATAAAATAAATAAAATAAATAAAATAAATAAAATAAATAAAATAAATAAAATAAATAAAATAAATAAAATAAATAAAATAAATAAAATAAATAAAATACATAAAATAAATAAAATAAATAAAATAAATAAAATAAATAAAATAAATAAAATAAATAAAATAAATAAAATAAATAAAATAAATAAAATAAATAAAATAAATAAAATAAATAAAATAAATAAAATAAATAAAATAAATAAAATAAATAAAATAAATAAAATAAATAAAATAAATAAAATAAATAAAATAAATAAAATAAATAAAATAAATAAAATAAATAAAATAAATAAAATAAATAAAATAAATAAAATAAATTAAATAAATAAAATAAATAAAATAAATAAAATAAATAAAATAAATAAAATAAATAAAATAAATAAAATAAATAAAATAAATAAAATAAATAAAATAAATAAAATAAATAAAATAAATAAAATAAATAAAATAAATAAAATAAATAAAATAAATAAAATAAATAAAATAAATAAAATAAATAAAATAAATAAAATAAATAAAATAAATAAAATAAATAAAATAAATAAAATAAATAAAATAAATAAAATAAATAAAATACTGTCAGAAACTATACTAACAATTGATTTACACGCCCTTTTTACCGCCCACAAACCAATAAAAATACCCTATTTCGGACGTTATGTGTCGTATTAGACTAAAATTTGGTAATTTAGTTTGTATGGCTATTTTCGGCCAGTGGACTAAAAATTGACGTGCTCGCACTATGTTTACTTTTTTATCAGGAGATAAGGAGGAATCAAAGTGAGCCATGTATAAACTAAATCAAGCTGAAATTTTGTCAGCTATTTTGTTTTAAGTACGTGATTGTTTATAGGGGAAAAAACGTTGCCACAACGCCTTTTACCGCCCACAATTAAACAAAAATGCTATATTTCGGACAGTTTTGGTCGCTTTATACTTAAATTTGTAATTTAGTTCATATGGTTACTTTCGGCAACTACACTAAGAATGGAGAATATGTATAATTTTTCTTTCGATTAGCATTAAAATTCGTATATGGCAGTAAGCGGTCTGTGGCAGAACAACGTCTGCCGGGGAGTACTATTTTTTATATTTTTTCAAAAAAGGTTCAAAAATTCTCAAAAGTTGTTTTTGTTGTTAAAATAACACCAGGTAAAAATTGCAAATTAAAAATTTTGACTACCTTCCATATGAATTAGCATTTATTTGCAAAAATTCTTCTGACTGTTTTCATCATCAAAACAACAAGGTACCCTCTTTGACTTTTTTGGCGGAATTTATTATTTCCAAAATGTTGTTGCTATATTTTTTACAAAAAAAGTTAAGTCTCCAAAATAATTTATATGAAAAAATTACCTCAATATCTCTTTTCAATCAAAATTTATGGCTTTTTATTTAAGTTACTTTATGATTTATCGAAAAGCTTTGGAATTATAGGTAGCACAGATTCAGTATTCGACCACAATTTAAACATGCCGTTTCACTGTAAACATTTTATGGGTGTTTGGAAATGGGGGCGTGGCAGAAACGCAACGGGTTTCAGCTAGTAAACAATAAAACACCTCAATTAAAAATAATAATTTATAAACACCCTAAAAGAATAACAAATGGCATCGAGAAATATAAATTAATTAACGAATTCCTTAACGCAATTGGGGAGTTAGAAAAACTACTTTAAAACTCAAACAAAGATATGTATGGAAGAATGTGAATAGAAAGGTAAAATGATTAATTTTAAACTGTGACAAATGCGCGAGAAATAAACAAACTAAACACACAAAAGAACAAATGATACACACAACAACCCCTAATAATAGCTTTGAAACCATATCCATTGACACAGTAGGTCCCTTAAGGATTTCAAACGAATACCGATACATCTTGACTAGCAATGTGATCTAACCATTGCACACCCCATGACATCAAGAGATGCTCTCACAACAGCAAAAACTCTTGTTGAACAATGCATATTAAAACATGGCCATTTAAAAACATTAAAATCTGACAGAGGTACCAAATTTGTAAACGAATTAATGACAAACGTATGTGATTTACTTAAAATATCACAAACATTCTCGTCTCCCTATCATCATCAGACTTTAGGTGCAACTGAACGAAACCACAGAGTCTTAAATGAATTTTCACTGACGTATGCCAACTATAACGAATAGGATAAGTGGATACCATATTTTACATTCGCTTATAACACAACTCCACACATCGACACAGGCTACACGCCATTTGAATTGGTCTATGGTAAACTACCAAGTCTACCCTCGGATATAACAGAAAACAAGACAAAAATTTACGATTTTGAGAACTATGCTAATGAGCTGAGATTTAGATTAAAAACCGCCCTGAATAAAGCAAAGAAGCTTCTAGATAAAGTAAAAAAGAAAAGAGTTATAGATAAAAATAAAAATTATACAAATGCATTAAATGCTAATATAGGCGATCTAGTTTTAATTAAAGTAGAAAATAGGAAGAAACACCAGAGCCCATAAAAAGGCCCATTTAAAATAATAGGAACAAATGGAGTAAACTCCATAGTAGACATAAACGGTAGCAATAAATAACTTCATAATAACTTATTAAAACTATACAATCCACTATTATAAAAATTTTATATTTTTTTTGGACAAAATCCACAAAATTTTTCTTAAGGGTAAGGGTGTAGTGCCCTATGCTACACTTTTATTTTTACTAACCGCGACAACATATGTAATCCACATTTATTTGTCATCACTGTAAAGTGACTCAATTTAAGAAGTCACTCAATAAAGTTAATTATATGTATAAACTAAGCATATTTTAAGCTGGACCAATAAGAAGTTAAGTTAATTTGATGTCGCACTCGCACTCGTTTTACAGTAGATTTAAGTATATTAATGTAAGAATAACTGTTATACAAAAAAAGGGGTAAATAACCCAGTTCTTTGTAAATAAAAGTCAGAGTCTATTTGGACTTACAAGAATTAAAATTCAATTGTATTGATTCGGCCTGGTGGCCTAAGTTTATTACATCAATAAGTGCGACCTGGTGGCCAACTCAATAATATAGCGTGGCTCGCTGGAATTAGCCAACAATAGGATACAGCTCTTATAAATATCCCTACACCGTCCCAACTACAATATCAAAAATAAACAAAAGAGAACAAATGATTCTTCTATTCTGAAGAGTTTTCAAATTGATGGTGCTGCAAAGATCATTATACGATGGAACTGGATTACATAGATTATTTATTTTGAAAACAAAATAAGTAAAAGATTTTTGTACTCGCTCAAGGCGTAATGTGAGAATCAAATTAAGGGTTCCAAATAATTGAAGCATATTCTAACTTCGAACGAGCAATAGCCGTGTAAAGTACTTTCAGCGTAAAAGGATCCTTAAAATTTGAGCCGTTAAGCCTGACTAAAGCAAGGAGTGAATAAGCTTTTGGAATTAAATAATTTATATGACTGATAAAAGTGAATTTACGGTCTAAGATTACCCCTACGTCCTTAATATCATGAACGCAATTTAGAGGAAAAATATCGATATAGTATGTTTTTGAACTAGACATGGCGATTTTGAAAAAGTGGAGAACATACTGTTTGAGCAAACAAACATACACATAAAAAAATATTATAAATACGTATTAACATATAGCTAAGCATTAAAAAAACATTAAATAAACAAAACAACTTGTGTTTTCTCAATCAACTGCACTATAGGAGCGAAGTTTGTTGACACCAGCATAATTCAATTAATTATGAAATTCATTATTACCACACCAACTTAATTACAATTGAAAAAAAATTAGGTCAAAAAGTTCAATGCAATAACCTGCGGTCACAAGCCTCATTCCCACAGTGCAAAGTAGCAATTTCGTGTTTTGTTTCTTTTGCACAAAGCTTGTTTTTTATTTTATTCATATTTTAGTCTAAGCAAAATTTTACTTAATTGTTCGTATAAATTTCATTTATACATTTTTGTACATTTATTTCATTTAGTCAGTCTGTTATTATTGTGATTTACATACAGTCAAATAATGTGTTTAATTAAAAAAAGTGATTTTTTCTTGGAACAGCAACATAGACTGAGTATTGGTTTAAGTACCTATACTCAACAGACATCTAAATAGCATAATTTGGCAAGGAACAACAGTGTGAGCCATCTCAGAAGCAACAATCACATCAGTGATTCCATCAATTTGCAAAAGCACTACAGTGGTGAGCAAATCATCATATATCACATCAGTGATTAAGCCATTTCAAACACAACAGTGTAAAGCGGTAGGCACAAGACCACACAGCAATATACGTTTGGTTCATCATGGCTACTTTCAACGAAACATTGAAATTTCAAGAAGGCATTGATGCGGAAATTCGGCGACTCATCGTGAATTTTAAAAAGGAATCAGCAAGCAGAAAGACTACAGCTGCTTATTTTCAAAAAAGACTTCAGTGTCTGCGTAAGGCCTGGGATCAGTTCGAGAAGACGGACACCAAGCTCCAAACATTAATCGATCAGCCAATGGAGCATGAGTACTTTTCGTCTGGTTATTATAACAAGATAAATGATCTAGCAACCGATAATTTTAAGCTATTTCAAAACGAAATATAACGCCTAGAATCACTAGGCAGGATGGAGCCTGACAATCAAGATTTAGCAGCAGCAAAACTCCTGAAACCTACAAATAAACAAGAGCAGGCGTTAAGTTTGCCAGTTACCAACGACCCACAGTTTGGAACATGATATAGGAAGCAAAGAGCCATGATGACGTCATTGGAGGGCCTACTTGTAGGCAAATCTAAAAATGAAGCTTCAGCTCAATGCTTGATAGTATTGAATAATTTATGAAGCAAAATTGATGAAGCATATTTTCACATTTGGGCTAAAAGTGAAGACCCGGATGTGAAAGGGTATGACATACTGTCATATATTGAACTTGAAGCTAGGATTATACTGGTAAAAGAAGAATTATCAAGACACAAATCAAATCTGTGTTGAATTAATATTCATCAATACAACTACCAAAGATGTCAGTTCCAAAATTCGATGATAATTACTTGAAGTGGCAACCTTTTTAGACGTTTTCGCATGAATGATTTATCTTTAACCTAGCCCACAACTTCAAGAAATGTGGTACCTTAAAACTAATGTTTCTGGTGAGGCGGAACGAGCAATTATACACCTGGAATTGACAAAAGATAACTATGAGATAGCATGGGCAGCATCAGAAGATAGGTTTAATAACAAAAGGGTTCTTACATCAGCTATTCTCCAACGACTACTAATTCTCTCGAATCTTGCGTCAGAAGCTAAGGCCATAAGAAACTGTCATGATACATTTACGAAAGCTAAGCTGTTCTCAAAAATCTTGGAATTAACACAGCCAACTGGGATCCTTTGCTAGGTCAGGTTAGGAAAATAGGGTTGTGCACGGTTACCGGCGCTTCCGCGGGGCCTATAGGTCCATTCCGAATCCATTGCGCAGTACCAGAATAAATATAATTATTTCGATTATTCTTCAAACCAGCCTGTGCTTTTTATGAACCTCCAAATGTCTAGCAGTGGTGTGTTCGCTAAATCTTCCAGGTCTTTGAAAAATCTGTAGCCTATATATCGGAGTCGACGATTCTGTAGACTTGGACATTCGCATAGAAGGTGAGTTATTGTTTCTGTTGCTTCCGGATCCTTGCAGCTCCGACAAAAGTCTGGGGCTGTTATGTTTATTCTACTGGCCAATATTGTTATGTTTATTCTATTGGGCAATGACCTGTTAGAACTCCCACAAGAATTCGGATTTCTCTTTTGGCCAAAAACAGAAGGCTTTCGATTTTCTTCTCATTGAGAGCCTTCGAAATATGTTGCAGTCACCTCTGTAGGCCCAGTTAGTGTTATCATTATTTCTGGCTTTAAGGTCTATACTCCTTTTGACGACGCCTATTGGAATATACACATCTGTATTAGCTCTGTTTGTACTTGCGGCTACTCCACGCCTAGCCAGTTCATCCGCGGCGTCGTTCCCTTCGATATTGCTATGTCCGGGAACCCAGCAGAGAGTGACGTTGTGGGTATTGCAGATACTGTTCAGTGCCAGTTTACAGTTTTGTACCGTTCGAGCCTTCGTCGTTTTGCTATTCAGCGCTATGTTGGCCGCTTGGCTATCCACAAAAATTACTACCCTTGTGGGGGTAAGATTTTTCCTATGAATGGCCTGTGCAGCTTTTTCAATAACGTATATTTTTGCTTGAAAAACACTACAGTAGTCAGGGAGTTTGTAGGACTCTTTGATTTGTAATGTTTCGCAATATACACCTGATCCAGTTCCGTTTTCCATTTTGGGACCATCGGTATATAATTGGAGATTGCCATTAAATTCAATGGCCGTTTCTTCCCATTTTTGTCTGTTGGGGATGGATGTGGTGTATTTTGTGCCGAATCTTACACTGGGTATGATATAGTCGGTTGCTCTTTTTGATTCTTCGGTTCCAAAGAGATTCAGAATAGATGCATGTTCGAAAGTGTTGTTTCTACACGCTTGTGATTCGTTAAGAACCTCTTCTATGGGGAAAAGATTTAGCATCATTTCCAGACCCGTCTGTAGCGTTGATCTCATGGCTCCTGCTATTTCTATGCATGCTTACCTTTGGACTCCTGTTAGGGAGCTAAGGTAGCTATTTTTGTGCGCTATCGTTCACCATACAAGAGAGACGTAGGTAAGAATAGATCTCACGATTGCTGTATACATCCAGTGGATCATGTGCAGTCGCAGACCCCATTTCCTACCAAAGACTCTCTGATATGCGTAAAGAGAACATAGTACTTTTTTCCTTTTTTCTTCTGTGTTGCGTTTCCAGCTCAGCTTGTTATCAAGGATAATTCCAAGGTATTTAGTTTCCGTGGAAAGCTTCAGAGTTACTGCGTTCAGTTTCGGTAATGTAAAACTTTCTATTTTCCTTCTTCTTGGGAACAAAACGAGTTCGGTCTTTGTTGGGCTTACACCCAGTCCATTCGATTCTGCCCACCGCGATAGCTTACTCAATGCCCCAGTCATTAGTTCGCTAACTGTTTGAAGCTATTTCCCGCATATTAGGATGGCGACGCCATCAGCATAGGCTACCACTTTTGTTCCTCCAGTTTTGAGTGTGGTGAGAATTTTGTCAACCACAATCAGCCACAGCAGGGGGGATATGACTCCTCCCTGCGGTGTGCCTCTTGAGACCTCTTTCCTCACCACGCTCATTCCCATTTGTGAGCTTATATTTAATCAGGCCCTGCAGATTTGTAGGGCTTGAAGGATTCAATCGACCATTCTACATTTAACCTTGTTACAATGTTGGGGAGTTCCTGTAAGGGTTCAGGTATTGTTATTTCCAGGTTGCTGTTAGCTCCATTTTGCCAGGTTCTTTACAACCTGGGAAATGAGTTTCCATGAGTAGCAATAGCGTTTCTTGACTGGATTCTGTCTAGGATCCGTCAGAACTCTTAATGTATCCCTGGACCGATAATGTATCCGATGGGTCTTTGGATAGCGTCTTTCGAAGTCTGGCGGCTTCACTGGTGAAGTTTTCTGACATCTGATCGCATCTTTTTAAGGTTACTGGTCCACCAACTCGCAGTTGTAGGTTTGCGACTTCGAGACTTCCGACTTCGGGCAGAATTTCTTGAAAGCCTGGTAAAATTTTCCCGTTATGACCTCGACTGCATTGTCAATAGATGCATCGTTTGGGAAATATTCTGTGTCTAGGTCTGCAATATTTCTGCTTACCCAGACTGAATATCTATCCCAGTTTGTTTTTAATGGGTTCCTAAATCGTTTCCTTATGTGAGGATCGTAGTCGATGTCGTAGTCGAGCTTCCTCTTTCTCTCAGCTATTGCTGTTTCAGCCTCTTCACCTTAATAGTTCCGAGGCCAAATTTAAGTATGTCCGACTGCTCCTTTAGCCAGCCTGTGGAGGCAGCGTCTACACAAAAGAGAAGAATTTCCCTTCGCTGCCGTGTCTTTTCTGCAACCTAACCAGCTTCCACTCTTGAATTTTGGCGTCTTTATTCTGCGCCGCCAATAGTATCCACACCGATGCCTGTGGCGGAGCGGAAGCGTTGATTTTGAGATCACCTTAAGTGAAGCTCCCTTCCAAATTTCACCAATATTGGCGATGGTTTTGGTCAGGAACTCCAGGGATTTCTTCGATCCACATCCGACGAATTTCACTTCTTGTTGCCAGCCAGCACCGTCGAACTTGTAATCTTCGGGATCACCGTGTTCGACGCTGGCCATCATCGCTTTAAGGATTTCGTTTTCCACAAGCAGCGATTTGTCCAATGTCAACATTCCTTCCGGGTCCATCTCGTCAATAATGGCCACCTGCAGTTCTTCTGGAGAGTTCTCTAAGCTCCCCCTATTTACTGTGCTTCGAGCAACTCGCAACGACCTCATCTGCAGATCTTTGCCGTTTGGCCGTGGAACCAGATGTGCGCGGAGATTCTACCTTCGAGGCCGTGGTCAACCCCCGGTTGGTCCCTGTTTGAGGTAACCTTGGGTTCACCTTGTCTCGCCGTACCTTCTCCTTGTGGCTACTGGTTCAACCTTTCTTAAACTCCTGTTTGCCGCTTTTGACGACATTAGAGTAAGAAGGACCTGCCTTAACCGTCGTTTTCCCTTCATTTCTACCCCTACTGGCACCGGTACTGCAACCACGTTTGTCATCTATAGCAACATTGGATTGGGACGGTTCAGCATTATCCCCTTCTTCTTCTTCCTGCCTCTTTTCCTCGTCTTTTTGTCTCCAGTTCCACTCTCCCGTTTGTAGTTTTTGACGTCATTGGAGAGTGCTGGACTAGCCTTGCTCAGACCCTCATCAATGGGAGCAGACAGAGTTATAGCAACTTCGGTCGTCGATGCTTTGGGGGCATTGTGACGTTCAAAGGCTGCCACTTTCTTTGAGTATTTTTTGATGAGGGCCTTGTCCATGGAGTTTAGTCTGCGTCCTTCATTTTCAGCAGATAGTTCTTAGCAGTCCTGTGGAACTTCCGTTCCTTTGCTTTTTTTGAAGCAGAACTACTGTGGGCTGATGGACCATCCTCCTCAATGACTGTCGCGTCGGAGTCTGAGTTGAGAAGCTCGTCTTCAGTCTCCGAAGTTTTTGGTCATTTTTGGTCCCACGAGTAGCAAGGGAAACTACGTCACCCATGCCAGAGCCCAGCTTGCCATGGAAAGGTCACAAATACTCACTGATACGGCCAGGTATCAGTGAGGTCACCGTTCCAATACAGCCGTTATTACCCCTTGGCTGCAAACCATCCAATAGACATGGTGCAGCATGACACTCCGGGTTAGGGGGGGATAGCTCTTTGTTCATTGCTCCACAGTGGTCTTTACGATATGGGTGACCCTGCCAGAAGCTCGCGCTCCCGTCGTCATAGCCCACTTTGTCATTGCAACTTAAGCCTCTACACCATCGACAAGGTGGCTATCCTCCGCAGAGGGAGGTCCTTTGTTACTCCACATCTTGATAAAGAAACTGCATCATCAGAGTCATATGTTATATGAAAAGGCGCTGCAAGACCCCAGGGAAATACAGACAAAAGCCAATTTTCTTACGTTTCTTAAAAATCGCTTTCAAGCTTTGAAAGCTATGGGCAGCAACATCAAACCTCACAAGTTATCAGAACCAATCGAAAGCCATAAATTGGCATTATTGACAGTGGCATCAGACTCCTGCAAACTTTGCAATGAAAAGAGCCACCCGATTTTCTACTGCGAAAAATTCAAACTCCAGCTGACTCCTTCAGAACGTATCAAATGGGTTCATTCACAAGGCTTCACAAAACAAAACATTGTAGACAAGGATCTTGCAAAAAATGTAATAAAAAACGCAACACTTTATTGATTTTGGAGCAAAGCAAACCAACACAACAACCAATGAAGACATCTGCAGCAGCATCGACTTCAGAGACTTCCGCAGATAAGCCTTCGGTTGTAATTTCAACTTCAAAAAGCCAAAGTAATTTGGCAACACAAAACTATGTACTTTTAGCAACAGCTAAAGTCAAAATCGTGGCCAGCAATGTGCAGGTATGCCAAGTTCATGCTGTGCTTGATTCGGGATCACAGTTTAACTTAGTTGAGAAGCTCGGCTTATTACCAAACTGTCACTTTCCACAATAAAGTCAACAATATCAATAGAAGGAGTTGGTTCTCGGAGTAAATTATCCACTTCCCGTGTTAACACTGGTCTAGAAGCACTTACGGATAACTTTTAACTAGGTTAGAGTCTTCGTTCTTCTTAAAATAATTTCAGCGCAGTCTTCACGTGAAATAAATGTAAAAAACTGGGAAACTCCTGAGGACATACAACTAGCAGATTCTCAATTTTTCAAGCCCGAAAATATCGATGTCCTGATTGTAGCAGAATTCTCTCATGAATTGATTTGTCCAGACCAATTAATGCTAGGAAGTGGCTTACCATTACTACAAAAGACTGTTTTTGGATGGATTGTAATTGCAAAAACAGAAGCGTCATCAGAAGCAAATGCAGCTTGCACCATAGCAACAACAGAAGATAAAAGTTTAGACTCTATTCTTGAAAAAATTTTGGCGAATCGAAGATTTCAACAATTTCAGTAAGGCCATGTCCCCAGTCAAAAAATTGTGTGAAAACCATTTTAATAATAACATTAAAAGCTATAAAGACGATCACTTTATAACACGCCTTCTGTTTGCTGAAAGTCCAACAGCTCTTGGAAGATCAAATAACATGGCAATTAACAGATTTCTATCTCTCGAAAAAGAATACAAAGAGATTCGACATTACAAGCGCAATATATAAAGTTCATGGATGAGTACGAGTCATTGAATCATATGGAAAATATATGGCCAAAATATGTTCCCGATGTCCATTATCTCATTCGTCATTACTACGTTCTAAAGCCAGATAGCAGTACTACAAAGCTCAGAGTTGTATTTGACGCTTCAGCCAAAACGTCAAGTAGTCAGGCTTTGAACGATATATTGCATAAAGGCCCTACTGTTCAAAGTAGTTTATTTTCAGTGCTGCAGTGCTTTGGAACATACAAATATGTGCTTACAGCCGATATTGAAAATATGTATAGACAGATTGTCATGCATGAAGAAGACACAGCTCAGCAGCTCACTGTTTGGCGGAAGGACCCAAGTGAAGTCATTCAATACTACCGTTTTAAAACAGTGACTTATGGTACAACATTAGCACCATACCTTCCTACTAAATGTCTACAAAATCTGGCAAAAAAATATGAATAAATATCCACTTGGTGCCCAAAAACTGCTTGAAGACTTTTATGTGGATGACTGTTTGAGTGGTGCCAATGAGATTGAAAAAGCTTAAGAATCTTAAAAACAACTTTTACAAATGCTTCAGGAAGCTGGCTTCAAACTCCGTAAATGGTGTTCCTACAACCCAAGACTACTAGCAAACATACCGGTGGAGAAACAAGAAGTTAATCTGGAACTAGATGATAAGGCTACAAAAACATTAGGTCTCATTTGGCTACCTTAATCAGACAAATTGTGAGGACGAGCACACTTATCACCAGTTCAACCGATTACTAAGCAAATAGTATTTTCAGATTTAGCACGTATATTCGACCCATTAGGAATCTTTAGACCCGTAATCGTTTCCGTAAAGATATTCATGCAAGAACTATAGAAGCAAGAGTACGAATGGACTGAAAAACTACCAGATAAAGCTCAACAAGAATGGCAGCAATTGAGAGATATATTGGAACTCAATAATTTAAAGGTATCTCGACATTTTTTTCATTCGGAGCCTCAATTAAAGGTTCAACTACACACTTTTGCTGATGCTTCAGAACGAGCGTACGGAGCGGCTGTTTATGTGCAAACAACGTGTAAGGATCGTTCCATAACATTGAACTTGCTCTGCGCAAAATCAACTATAGCACCCCTAAAACTACAAACGCTTCCTCAGCCGTTTTAGGAGCTGAACTTACAGAAAGAGTGAAGCAGGATCTAAAGTATCAAGATGTACCAACATTCTTTTGGACAGACTCTGAAATAGTTTTATCGTGGATTAAATCATCAGCAACGTCGCTACACACATTCGTCGCCAACCGAATAAGCAGGATTCAAGACATATCAGACACCAATGAATGGCATCATGTCTCATCAAAAAATAATTCAGCAGACATCATTTCAATTGCAATTAATCCTGAAAAATTTGCTTCGTCTACTATGTGGTTTTTCGGATCATTATTTATACATGGCAGCCAAGAACCATGGCTCCAGCCAACACAAAAACCTGCCGACTCGCCTGATGACATCGAAATAAGAAAAAAAAAAAAGACAACTGTAACCATTATAGCTCATTCTCAATCAGAATCAATCACAAAAATTAATTTCGATCGTTGCACAGTTGCCTACATGTTGCGCTGAATTGAACATTTAAAGACAACAACAGCAACTCGGCCAAATCATCTATCCATATGTTCATCAGAAATGAATAAGTCCTTGGTAGTTATAATTAGGACTATTCAAATGGCAGATTTTTAAAATTAAATTAAAAACTTACAAAAATACAAGCAAGTAAGCAAATCAAACCAACTCGCAAGCCTAAATCCCTCCTTAGACCATCAAGACATAATGCGCGTCCTTTAATGCAAAATATCCAATTTTGCTACCATACAATGATGCAATACGAAAATTGTTACAAGCATTGCGGCCCTAAGGCTTTATTGACAACCTCGAGGCAAAAATTCAGGATTTTGCGAAGAAAAACATTGGAACGCAATATTGTACAAATCCGAGCAAAAACAAAGCTGTACAGTGTGGGGGTGAAAGATCTCCAGTGTCAAATGTTTGTTTGACGTTGAGAAAGAGTGTTTTATTGTGAACCAACCTTACTAAAAACGTCACCTTCAAAAAACTTCCCCGATTTTGACAGCTAAGGCGACAGTTTTTTAAATGCTCAGGCTTGAATTTGAATTCAAACTCAAGTCCAAAGAGGAAACAGCACGACCTGTTCAACCGGAGGCATTTTTTTTTCTCATCGGCTCAACCGGTAGAACAGTTGTGTTGTAACCTTGTTCGGCCTGGAGCTAAAATTCAAATTCCAACCTGAGCTGGGATTTCAACTCTGAAGCGGTTAAATTTTTTTTTATGTTTTTGTCCTGCTATGGGTGTCTGTGTCAGCCTGTTGTTAATTATTGCCTCCATTGCGTAGCTACACAACCGCGAACAGGTTTGAGGTGTTGTTCTTCAGTTTTGTTGGGCCATATACGAAGTGGTGTAGTCGTGAGAAGCTAAGTACAAAGTTTTCCCTGTTTACCACCTATCGTGAACGAACCTGCAATACAATTTTGTATTGGTTTGTTTTCAGGCAGAGCTATACAATTGCACAGTGTGAACGGTACCTATCATTTTCTGATTTCTTCAAAACTCATAAAGAATCCGATTTATCCACAACTACACAGCTCCAGCTCAAATATTCAGCATCGTGAATGCCTTTAATATGCAATTGCTTCACTTTGGTTATCAGACAGCTTACTTACTTACTTATTTAGTTGGCGCTACAACCGTATGTCGGTCTTGGCCTCATCTAAGAATTTGCGCCAGCCATTTCTGTCTTTCGCTTGCTGGCGCCAGTTGGAAATTCCAAGCTTCGTCAGGTTGTCCTCTACTTGGCCTTTTCAACGAAGATGCGGTCGCCCTCTTCTGCGTTGACCGCCGCTGGGTACCGAATCGAATGTTTTCTTTATTGGAGCATCGTCTTTCATGCGCTGAACATGACCAAGCCAGCGAAGCCGCTTGATTTTAATGCGCTTGACTATGTCGATGTCAGCGTACAGCTCATACAGTTCATCATTCCACCGTATTCGGTACTCGCCATTGACGCAGATTGGTCCGTAGATCTTACGAAGAATCTTTCTCTCGAATGCTCCTAAAGTCTTTTCATCTAAACTGCTCAGCGTCCAGGTTTGTGATACATAAAGTAGGACAGGCATGATGAGCGATTTATAGAGCGTGATTTTCGTTCGTCGAGAGAGGGCTCTGCTTCTCAATTGCCTACTGAGCCCAAAGTAACACCTGTTGGCAAGAGTTATTCTTCGTTTGATCTCAATGCTGATGTCGTTGGTTGAATTAATGCTGGATCCCAGATAAACGAAGTTCTTCACAACCTCGAATGAGGTATTGTCAACGGTAACGTGGATTCCAAGACGGTGGGACTGTTTGTTTGTTGACACTAAGTATTTCGTCTTATCTGCATTCACTGACAGACCCATTCGACTTTACTCTCTTTCTAATCTGGAAAATGCTACACTGACTTCGCGCGTATTATGGCCAATGATATCTACGTCATCAGCATACGCAAGCAGCATAACACTCTTGTAGAATTTTGTGCTACTACGTCTCAGATCAGCAGCTCGGATGATCTTTTCCATCATTAGGTTGAAAAAGTAGCACGATAAGGAATCACCTTGTCTAAAACTTCGTTTGGTAATAAATCAGACAGCTTACTCGTGTTTTATTTGCCAGCTGACACTTTTCTAATTTGCCGGCTGACACTTTTCAAATTTGCCAGCTGACATTTTTTTTTTTTTTTTGCAACCATTGTGTAAAGGGCCAAATATGCTGTTCGACAGTTTGTGCACTGATAGTCGCGTAGTAGGTTGTACAGCCGTGTCGTATGACCTAGCATGTGGTGCCAATCGGTGCCAATATTCTCGAAACGCATCTGGTTGCTACTGTCAACGAAAAGAGCGATGGCTGGCGAACTTCCGGCCTTTGTTCTTTCTTTCATTGATGGCTGCCTGGGGAAGGCGTGCATAAATTTGTAGGTAAGTAAGTATCGTTTTAATTAAGAAAAGATAAGATCTTTCTTACTAATAGTCACGACTTCAGCAACATCCACAACACCCAATTGGTGCTACCATAATAACTGCGCCAAGCAAGCCGTTAACAACGGATTTAAATTGCTTCTTTCTACGCAGCGATCCACCGACAGCAGAGCACCAGCACAGCACCACCAAGACCTACACAGTCAGCAGCACTATCAGCAGCGTCATCAAAAGCTGTGGGCACACAGCACCCCACCATCTAGTGCTCGCCAGGAGCAACAACGTTAATTTAACAGAAATACCATCAATTGATCAATTGGAAGCTAAATGGAGTCATAGCTTTCTCACAGGGCGGCAGCGCCACCAACAACTAGCACTCTACAGTGCAGCAACGTTGGTTTCACAACCAACAATAACCACCAGGTAGCGCTACGCAGAGATAATAGAGCAGTAGCTCTAAGCATACCACACAGCTACAGCGGCTACTTCCCATCATTAGGCTAGATACGCCCCACCACCAACATAAGTGGTTCGGTGCAGTGTAGCAGCCCCAGCACCGACAACACCAGCACAGCACCAACCCTACCAGCAACTACAATAAAAAAAAACATACGAAAATTGAATAAAACATAATGAAACATAAAGAGCTAATTGAAAAGTCAAAAATATGAAAAGTGAAGACTTAAAACCATAAAAGTGAAAAAAATAATCGAAAATGGGTAAAAGAAAAAAAAAGGTAAATAAATTAACTAAAGAAATGAAAATATGTGAAAAGCTAACAGCAATAATAACACGAAAAACAGGGTTAACGAATGACAATTTAAAAAATAGAAAACTGAAAGGTGAAGTGTTGGAATAAAAAAAAATAGACAACTGGAGAAAACTCAAAATATATAAATTTTGAAACAAGTGTAATAAAGGTAGAAATTGAAAAAAATAAGAAAAACTCCCAAAATTTTAAAATTGAGAAAAAATTATATAAATTGAAAAAAAAAGACAAGTTTAAAAAGGTGAAAAATCGAAAGTAAAGATAAAATAGAAAAACTTACGACACATATTGATAACTAAAAAAATTTAAAATTAATAATTAAATAAAACTAAAGACAAAAGAAAAAAAATTTATAAAAACATAAATAGAGAAAGAAAAGGATATGAAAAGTGAAAACTTTAAAACATAAAATTGATAAATAGAAAATTTGAAGAAAACTAAAGGGAGATTTAGTGAGAACTAAAAGAAAAAAAATAATGAAAAATAAAAGAGTATGAACGAAACGTAAAATATGAAAATGAAAACTAGAAAAAAAAATAACTAAAGAAATATAAGCAACGTGAGAAAATGTGAAAATTTGTGAAACAAAATATTCACACTGAAAAACTAGAAAAAAACTCAAGAACCACAGAAGATACAAAATTAAATAAAACTTAAAGTAGTAAAATAGAAAACTGTCAAATCTAATGAAAGTGGAAAAATTTTAAAGATAATTAAAAGAATAGAAAACGAAAAACTAAAAGATAAGTAACACAAGAGAATAGAAAACTATAAAATGAAGAGAAAAATCTTAAACTTCAGTGAAAATTTGAAAACTACTATTAGATAAACTGAAACTAAAGAATACAGAAGATTAAAAAGACTGATAGTAAAAACGACAGACAACTGAAAATTAGTGAAAAGTGGAAAAAAGATTAACGAAGAAATAAGTTAGAAGTGAAACATTTGAAAAAACTAAAGGAACGAAAGGAAGAAAAATTTAAGAAAAAAATATATAACGAAAAAGCAAACTAAATAAACAAATATGTGGAGAAAAAAGATAGAATAAATAAACACGAAAAAGTAAAAAGTTGCCAAAGAAGTCAACTGCAATCTAAGAGCAGTAAATAACTTAAGGAAAAAGATAAGGAAAGATAGGAATTGAAGAAAAAGCTCAAACTCGTTAAAAATAATAAATAGATAAGAACAATCACCACCAAGAACAATCACCATCAACAACAATCACCAGCAATAACAATCACTAACATAAAACCTCAACAACACTAGTCAGGCCACCCGCAAACTAGCACCAAAAATCGACCAACCGCATCATCACCAACTCCAATACCTTCACAACCAACAACAACGGCGTCATCGACGTCGACAATAGCCTCACCAACAACAGTCACCTTAGCAGCTACAGCGACAACCGCAGCTTACATCAACATCCACAGCAAGCAGCAGACACCCCCAACACCGCTAAGGAACCACACCCCCTAACAATCGGAACCACAGGTTTAATTTTTCGATTTTGTTTATTACTGCACATTTATCTAGGTTGTTAGAAAAACCAATAAAAACTTAAAAGGCAAATTTATATAAATCTATAAATTATAAAGTTGTACTCAAATGAGGGACAACAGTAAGCAAGAAGCTCAAAAGCTTCAGCAAAGGTCCGCAAAAGTAAGTAGTTAGTACTTATTGGATTTTTTTTTATGCAAAAATTACTTTCTGAAAATTTTAAAAGCAGGCAGCTTGTCTCTTGTTGTTTACCTACACAAAAAAAAAATCTTAAAAACAAATTTATAAAATAAATACGAGTAAATTTTAGAGATTTTTTAAACCAAAATCAAATTAAATTTAAACAGAAGTAATTTACACGAAAAAAAGCCATTTCAATTAAAACGAAAACAATTTAAATGATAAGGATTTTCGTTTAATTTTTTACTCTAATTGTAACAAGTAACTTTCACGAATACTATTTTTTGTTCTTTCTTTTAATCGGATGTAGTGTTAAGCAAGCATATATCCTTTATATTATGAAGTAATATAAGCAAACAAGAAAACAAAAACCTCTTGATTTACCAAAGGGTAAATAGGAATCGAACATAAAATCACGTTTTTTTCCAAAATGAATTGAAAATAAAGAAAGAATTTAAAATTGAACGTCATACTAAATGATGCGAATAATAAGCTAAAATTTACAGTGGTACAAAATAAATTGAACATAAAATCAAATTTTTTTTTTACAAAATGAATCGAACATACAATCTATTTTTTATGTAACACAAAATGAACAGAACATAAAATCAATTTTTTTGTTTGTTATACAAAACGAATCGAACATAACATACAATTTTTTTTTATTAAATATTCAAATAGAGTTTGAATAAAACATTTACACCGAAAAAATAAAACAGAAAAAACAATATAAGATTAATTTTGAAACAAACGATTTCCAGAGCGAATAAACATTCAAAATGAATATAACAAAGATTTGACTATTCGTATTAAACGTAAGTACACTAAAAATTTAACTTTTACAAATTGCTTATTTTCGTTCAGTATACACTGAAAAGAAAATTAAAAACTTTAACAATTTTATGCTTATTTTTGAATTACACAAAAAAATTTAACGTCTACGTGATGATATTTACGTTCAATATACACTAAAAAGAAAATTAAAAACTTTAACATTTTCATACTTACCTTTAAATTACACTTATAATGTAATGCCTCGTGAGAGTATGAAAAATATACACTGAAAAAATAAAATTTACAAAATTTAATATTTCGAAACTTACCTTTAAACTAATCTTATAATGTAATCCTCCGTGAACTTATTGAAGTTCAATATATACTGAAAAAATAAAATTTACAAAATTAAAATTGCGATACTTACCTTTAAATTACTCTAATAATTTAATGCCTCCGTGAAAATATTAAAGTTAAATATACACTGAAAAATAAAATTTACAAAATTTAAATTTTGATACTTACCTTTAAATTGCACAAAGAATGTAATGCCTCCGTAAAAATATTGGAGTTCAATACACATCGAAAACTAAGATGTAAAAAAATTTTACATTTGAGATACTTACACTGAAACAAATTACAATTAAAATTCAATATACTTACCTCAGAGATACTTACACTAAAAAAACAATTTAAATTTAATATACTTACCTATGATAGACTTATACTGAAAAAGTATAAGATACATTTAATATATCTTTACCGTTGACAAGCTAACACTGAATTTTGTAATTGGTATAGATACAGCTATGAGAGATACATTGAGATACGGGAGCGCAGTCTGATGACGCGGCACACACGTATAAATATACGAGCACTTTGCGAATCATAGTTTATTTTGTGATTTATAATTATGGAAAATAAAATTGTAATAGTGATCGTGCTATCGATGAGTTGCGCCGCCGCGCTGTTTTTGGTTGTGCAGCGGGTATTGAATATTTTGTGGTGGCATGGACTATGGTCCATGCTACTGTAGTCAGTTGTCTTTTCGGCGCGTCTATAATAACTTAATTTTTTAACTTCGTCTTCATTATAATTTCGTTCTAAATAATTTTTGCCTTTTTAATTTGCTATTATTAGATATAGTGTTTTTAGTTGTAAATAAATTTTGCAAAAATACTGCCGGTGTCCTTTTTTTTAAGAATCTTGAGATACTATAATTGGTGACCTCGACGTTTATGTTGGACGTGATTGTAACAGTCGTAAGAAAAGAGAAACACACAAAAAGTGTGCAGTGTTCAGAGTGACGCTTAGCGAAAATGGCAAAATAAAGTTTGTCAAGGCACTACAAACTGAAGTTGCTCCAGTGAAATAATCTGACTTAATAGTAAAAGTGTCAGAATTAAATATTAAAAATTTATTTTTTGTATTAAAAAGCTTGTGAAAGAAGTCCAAGTTTATACGAATATGAAAAGCGACGAAGTAATCGACGTGCCAGATGCAGGCGAGCTCGAGGGAGCGACCGGCCGCAAGGTAGTTCCACCGCCATCGATGCCACAAAGTGAGATCCAGAGCACCACCGTGGGCTGAGTGGTGGTAAAAACGCCACAGTTTTGGCATGAGGATCCTGACCTTTGGTTCCTGCAGCTAGAGGCGCAGTTCTCCAAGTTGCGCATCAAATCAGACCACGAACGTTTCTACATAGTGGCCGGCGCCCTCGAGAAGCACGTGTTGAAACAAGTGAGAGATGTGGTGCGCGAACACCTGGCAACGGAAAATACGCTGCTATTAAAAGCAAACTGCTTGAGGCTTTCAGCGCAGCGACCAGGAAAAGTTTCGACAGTTGTTATCAGAGTGCAAATTGGGCAATCGTCGTCTATCGCAGCTTTTAAAAGAAAATCGCGAGCTAGGAGGCAAGGGCCTTCAAGAAAAAATGCTGGAGAATTTGTGGCTGGCAAGGCTGCCGGCACCCATACAAGGATTGCTACAGATCGTCACCGTTGATTTGCAGCAGAGAGCAGTATTAGCCGATAAAATAATGGCGACGGGAGCATTTAGCAGTAAACAAGTGGATTCGGTTGCAACACCAAACACGAGTACAGCAACGGTGGTTGAGTTACTGCAAAAGAGGATCAATTAGTTGAAGAATGCCTTATATAACAGGGACCACCCACCCGTCCGCAGTTTTAGAAGGCGATCGGTCTCACAAAGAAAAGTTCCACCACTTGAGGAAGCGCCAGATTCAGACGAGGAAATATTGTTCGTCCCTTCTGGCAGAGGTCGTGGGTCAGCTGTTTGACGCGGTTCACCTCCAGCTTCCAGGTTTAGTCAGCGAAATGGGCGCGCAATTCCACTGGGTATAGCAGCAGAACTGAAGAAAAGACGCAATCCCTGGTGTTTTCACCTCATAACTCAGGGAAGGTGAGCCAAACAGTGACTGCCACCCTGCACATATCCAGCAAAAAACTGAGTAGTCAGACACATTCAGCAGGCGATAGTAATGCCGAGGATATATGTCTTCTTTACGTCACCGATGCGTCATCAAGTAGACGGTTCCTGGTGGACACTGGGGCCGACGTGTCGGTAATACCACCCAGTGGTAAGGATCGCTTCAATGGTCCTAATAGTTGTAAATTGTTCGCCGCCAACGGTTCTCACATTGAAACGTTCGGCACCACGACGGTAGTCTTAGATTTGGTACTACAGAGGAAAATCAAGTGGAGTTTCGTAATCACCGCGGTAAAGTCACCACTAATTGGAGCGGATTTTTTACGAGAATTTTCGTTATTAGTAGACATGAAAAACTGTTGCTTAGTGGATCGCAAGACAAACGTGCAGTCTGAAGGCATCATCGATAGAGGTCAACCAATTTAACTTTCAATATTTCCGACCCTTTTGCCGACGTCCTAGCCGAATTTAAATATATTACGGTAATGAGACAAAATGTGTCATAAAAAATCCGGAAAACAAGAAAAAATTCCAAACAAATCAAAACGAGAAAGAACGTGGCGTATGAACGTATCCCACGAAGCCAGGTGAAGGTTAATGAAAAAAAATAACTTTCAAAAAAATTTATTAGCAACAGGAATAGAGGGAAGTGAAACAAATATAAATATGAAAACATTTAAATATACAATCGTTATTGTTATAAATAATATAATACTTACCGGATTTAATTTTATCATTGCTGAGTTTTCGAAATATGATCTTCAAACAATCAAACTAGCCCTGAACATCTTTGACTACCTCATCGACGAATTTTTTGTGGAGTGGTAGCAGTAATTAAAGCGTGCGTACATACGACACATAAAATCATTATATTGCTCATCACGATTCAGTGCAGTTGTCTCGACTTGTGCAATTGGTTTTCGTGAATACCCCTAATACGAAATATGGTGTTAATAGGTGGCAGCAAGGGTGTCCGCAGGATCTGTTCTAAGAATTGTCGCTATTCTTGAAATGTTCCCCGGATGGACATCGACTGACCTATTTCTTTTTTCAACATGCATCAGTTCTAGCAGCAAGCAAGTTACTAAAAACGAGTTTAAAAACATACCTATTGTATGAATTATTTAAAATATTTTTTTAATTCAAAACGAGTGAATAAATATATAAAGAGGCACATGTATAGATGGCTTTTGGGCTCCTTTCATTTTCTAAACATATTCCAGAACCTCCCTGCAAGGCTTGATTCTAAATCCTGGATGTAATATAAGCACGTGACGCGAAAAGATCCAGAAAATTCTCAAAATGGGTGGACGCCTGTTAAAAAACGTGAATTTGAAGGAGTATAAATTAAATGTTTCAAATCGCGTTTCCTATATAAATTTTAGTCATCAAAAAACTTTTGACCATAAGATATTCTAATGTAAAAGCGTTTTCTTAACAAGAATTTGCCATCAGATTTTTTTAAAAACTAGTGCTGTTTAATAGAATTTGTCCTTGCCTACATCGCTGCAATTTTCTCAAATTTAAATACTGCAGGGATTGTTAGGAATTTTATTAAGTTTACAAAAAATTTAAAAATCATCCAAATTGGATCATCTTTATAAAGAAAAATGATTTTTTTTAACCGGCTTTTGGGGAAACATTTAGTTTTTTAAATTTATTTTACTTTTTTTTCTTCTTGTGTTTAATTACTTTAAAACATAAATTTGCTTATCGTCCAAGTTCATATGCGATATTGGCTTAAACGTCTCTTACCATCTGTTGCTCCGAAGAATGATATTCGACTATTAGGGATGTCATTTCTTATCATTCCTAAATTTCACGTACGAATCTTCGTAATTTCTTTCATTACATTCGTAGTAGTTCCTAATGGCTTCGAACTATTAGTATTAGTTGAGTTTAAAAAAATTTTCAACCAAAATTTTTCAGCCTGGTTTATTGAACAATTACCGAATATAATCAAATGTATGATTGCAAGGTGGCCGTAGTCTATTGAAAGAGTACGTGGCCCGTAAGCTAAAAAGTCGTGGTTTAAACCCCAGCTCAAATAGAATGTTTTATTTTTCGTCATTAGTTAATGTCACAAATGTATTCGTACAATATACATTTGTTTTTGTGCGAATACGAATAATAATACGAGTAATATGTACCAAATTCTACCGAATCTACGAATTCTATTCATGACGGCAAACTACGAAAAATATTCGTAAAATGGACGCAGTTTTTTTGTAAAATTTACACACAAAATTTTTTGAGTGTAAGAATATGTACGTATTGAAAAGTTCCTGTGAAACACGGGTAAATGAAATGGTATCGTAACTAATTATTGCGACGGGTACAACAAACTATTTAAAAATGCATGGTTTAGCTCAGCTTTATTAATAAATATACTTTAAAAAAAGGATTTTTGTGTTCTGTTCAAAATATATTAACATGTATAATGAAAATATCGTCATATAAAATCAAAAAAGCCGTAAGTTACAATAAACTCAAAGTCGACTTTTTTATTGATTGTTGATGCACCTTAATAAAAAAAATTTTACTGCCAAATTTTACACTCCTACAACTAAAAACGACGTTTTTATTAAAAAATTTGAGCGCAACTTACAATTACAATTTAGATAGTTTTTTGACTCTTCCGTAAAATTTTTTAATTGTAGCTTACGGCTTTTTGATTTAATATGAAGACATTTAAAAATGTCACTGCCTAGGGGGGAGGGGGAAGTACCCCCTGCGGACGCCCATGGATCTGACTGCTGACGCTTTTAATGGAGCACTAAAACGTTTCATCATTCACCGTGGTACGTGCCAAACATTATACTCCGATAATGCAACAAATTTAGTAGGTGCAAAAAATCAATTAACTGAGCTGCAACAAGCTATTTTCTCGAACTCTGCTCAAGATAATAGTACTAAATCATGCAGTAACAAAGGCATCGAGTTCAAATTCATTCCGCCTAAGGCAACACATTTTGGAGGGCTCTGTGAAGCAGTAGTCAAATCTGCTAAGCATCATTTGTGTCGCAGTGTCTCTACAGCATCTCTTACGTATGAAGAACTAGAGACTGTCGTAGTGGAAATAGAGGCAATTATAAACTCTAGGCCGCTCACCCCGTTGTCCTTAGATCCGAATGAGATCGGAGCATTAACGCCAGGTCACTTCAACATAGGAGAGCCATTTACCACACCAGTTGACTTAAGGGTCCCAGAAAACATAAGGTCACTAAAAACAAATTGGAAATATGTTTCAGACATAAAACATAAATTCTGGACTAGATGCCATCACGAATACCTACACGAGCTTCAACAAAGGTCTAAATGGAAGCATCCAACCTCAAATGTAAAGGAAGGTATATAAAAAAATATTTCTATATCGTAATTATTTAAATATTATATTGCAAAATAGTTAGACATTAATATCCTATTAATATTAATAGTTAATAAGTCGTCCAGTAAATAATAATTGTGTATTTAAGTTGTGTAAGTTTAATTCTTGCATTTTAACTTTGTTTAAATTATTTTGTTAATGCAGTGTTGTTATTGTTGTTTTTGCATGCTTGCTGTGTTTTAGTTGCTTCTTTGTGCGGTGATTTGTTTATCTTCAGCTCAGTGAGTGTTGTTGTTGTTTTTTGTTTTCTACTAAACTGTACACACACTGCCTGAATATAATAACCCTAAAAGCACATTTTGCATTTGCTCATTTTTTAAAAATATCGTTCTTTAGAAAAGCCAAAAGCTCTATCGTTTGCAAAAGCCAAAACATTCTGAAACCCATCTTCAGCTGTTCTGGTCCATGTGAGCAAATGTTTCATGCATCTTGTACCGGTATTTCTAAGTCATGCCTTGATGACTTAAAATCTCTACGATCAGGTCTTCGCTGGTGCTGTGTTGTTGTTGTTTTTTGTTTTCTACTAAACTGTGCACACACTGCCTGAATATAATAACCCTAAAAGCACATTTTGCATCTGCTCATTTTTTAAAAATTTCGTTGCTTGTTCTTTAGACGAACTTTGCAAAAGCCAAAACATTTTGCAAACCATTTTCAGCTGTTCTGGTCCATGTGAGCAAATGTTTCTAGTAAAAGAATTGATTTCTAGTAAAATATACATAGTTTTTCCATTTTCAACAGCTTTCAATGTATTTTATGTACAAACTGCTCCTCTGTAATGAGTTTTGGAGCGTGTTAGTCGAATCGAATTGGTTATAACGTATTAGAAATATGATTGGTTATCCAGGGTTGATTTTACTTTACGTCAACTTCTATTTTGCAATACGCCAAATGGCTGTAAAATGCAATTAATATCGGCACAAAAAAATTCAAACACTTCAACTTCAAAAATAAGTTGAAAAAAATTGTGATGACCTTGAGAGGTCAATTCAGATACGATGGACTCTAAAAATGTCCTTCTTTAAGAATTTAAAAAAAGTTTGGATGCGCTTGTTTATTTATGATCTTGGCACACTGTTTTATAATTCAAGAAAAATAATATTAGTTATCAAATTATTAACTCGGCTTTTTTTTTGAGCGCGAGTGTATTTTTTCCATGTCCTATTCCTGTTGTTGCGAAGAATCTTTAACTCCTTTGTGTACCAGGGGTAAGCACAATTTTTCGTAAATTTGAGGCTATACGGCACGGACAGAGAAAACATAGCAAATATTTCCAAATAAAAATATTAATTAAATAAAAAAGAGTGTTATTGTTAACATATTCTCAAATTACATGAATTTTACTTTGAAGTAAATGATTCAACTTCAAAAAGTCAGCTTTTTTAAAATTGAATTCAATCCTGGATGTAATATAAGCACTACTTCTTCTATTGAGTTAGACTTTACTATATTATCCCTGTCTGACTTGTACCATATGCTCAATGATAGATGGTATTCATCAACATTAGTCAAAGCATGTGGGGCTCTCTTAACAATCACATTATTACTATCTGTAGTTAAGACCAGGTCAAGAAGTCTTTCACGGCTATTATAAATACAACTCACTTATTGTAAGTCAGAACATATATTATCAACAAATATATGCTCTTGGCGTGACTTCGAATTAGATGCACAAAAATATGTATCATCGTCAATACATTCCCATTTTAAGTCAGGCAGATTAAAATCACCTAACAATAAAATGTCGTCATTAACGTCAATTATGCTTACAACGTATTCGATGCCATCCGCAAGGCTTGCATAAACTTCTACACTGCTCATAGGAGAAACGTATGCATTAATAAGATTTACATTAGAATTGCAATGTACAACCTTAACACATATAAGTTCGATAATAGCAGAGCAGGGAATTACAATAATGGAACTAGCGAAGGAGTTCCTTACATCAAATAAGACACCTCCTCCGACAGCAGAAGTATTGTCACCTTGTACCTTATATAAACTTCAAAACTGTTATCAAACAATTCTAAGTCAGTAATGCTTCCGTTTAACCAAGTTTCAGTCAATGCGATAATATCCTCAAAAAAATTCTGAGATATTAAAAACATGTCTCGCGTCTTAGAGCGAAATTCCTTTACATTTTGATAGTAAAGGGACAACCTATTCAGTTTTTTGGGATTGACGAGAGTCCACAAATTAGAGTTTAGAACAGCTGCAAACTCTTCAGCTGGAACTGTGAAAATAAAAAAAGCTTAGGAAGGTTTATTACCTATTTTTTTGCATGAAAAAAATTCATTTTGTCTTAACAAGTTATTATATTTGATAAAGGTCAATACATTTTGAGCACTTGTGTCGGGCTGAAGACGTGAAATAAATAAATTTTTAGGCTCAGTAGAAGTCAAAACTGAACTATTAGTCAAAGGAGGAATGTTAGAAGGTGACGAGGAAGTAACTGGAGTTTCCTGTTCAAAAGCGGTGCTGAGGGCTGTTAGGCCTGAGAAGTAGATACAGATGATTTTCGCTTCTTATTATTTGTTTATTTTTTCTCTTTCTTTTTGAGGTAATGTGATCTTCTTCTGATGAAAGGATTGTTTGTGTCCCGGAAGAAAAGAAATCTGGATATTTTCCGGAGTAGAAATTTCATCATATATGCTGGTACTGTGTGCGGCCCTAACTTTGCTAAAAATTGTTACAATTTCTCGAAAATTGTTGTTTAATGAGTTAAGACTTTTCCCAAAAAGCTTAATTTTTGAATAAAGTTCATCTAGGAAGTGCCCTACACGAAGCACAGTACCAGCGAAAACCTGATCGTAGAGATTTTAAGTCATCAAGACATGACTTAGAAGTACCGGCACAAGATGCATGAAACATTTGCTCACATGGACCAGAACAGCTGAAAATGGGTTGCAAAATGTTTTGGCTTTTGCAAAGTTCGTCTAAAGAACAAGCAACGAAATTTTTAAAAAATGAGCAGATGCAAAATGTGCTTTTAGGGTTATTATATTCAGGCAGTGTGTGCACAGTTTAGTAGAAAACAAAAAACAACAACAACACAGTACCAGCGAAGACCTGATCGTAGAGATTTTAAGTCATCAAGGCATGACTTAGAAATACCGGTACAAGATGCATGAAACATTTGCTCACATGGACCAGAACAGCTGAAGATGGGTTTCAGAATGTTTTGGCTTTTGCAAACGATAGAGCTTTTGGCTTTTCTAAAGAACGATATTTTTAAAAAATGAGCAAATGCAAAATGTGCTTTTAGGGTTATTATATTCAGGCAGTGTGTGTACAGTTTAGTAGAAAACAAAAAACAACAACAACACTCACTGAGCTGAAGATAAACAAATCACCGCACAAAGAAGCAACTAAAACACAGCAAGCATGCAAAAACAACAATAACAACACTGCATTAACAAAATAATTTAAACAAAGTTAAAATGCAAGAATTAAACTTACACAACTTAAATACACAATTATTATTTACTGGACGATTTATTAACTATTAATATTAATAGGATATTAATGTCTAAGTATTTTGCAATATAATATTTAAATAATTACGATATAGAAATATATTTTTATATACCTTCCTTTACATTTGAGGTTGGATGCTTCCATTTAGACCTTTGTTGAAGCTCGTGTAGGTATTCGTGATGGCATCTAGTCCAGAATTTATGTTTTATGTCTGAAACATATTTCCAATTTGTTTTTAGTGACCTTATGTTTTCTGGGACCCTTAAGTCAACTGGTGTGGTAAATGGCTCTCCTATGTTGAAGTGACCTGGCGTTAATGCTCCGATCTCATTCGGATCTAAGGACAACGGGGTGAGCGGCCTAGAGTTTATAATTGCCTCTATTTCCACTACGACAGTCTCTAGTTCTTCATACGTAAGAGATGCTGTAGAGACACTGCGACACAAATGATGCTTAGCAGATTTGACTACTGCTTCACAGAGCCCTCCAAAATGTGTTGCCTTAGGCGGAATGAATTTGAACTCGATGCCTTTGTTACTGCATGATTTAGTACTATTATCTTGAGCAGAGTTCGAGAAAATAGCTTGTTGCAGCTCAGTTAATTGATTTTTTGCACCTACTAAATTTGTTGCATTATCGGAGTATAATGTTTGGCACGTACCACGGTGAATGATGAAACGTTTTAGTGCTCCATTAAAAGCGTCAGCAGTCAGATCCATGGGCGTCCGCAGGGGGTACTTCCCCCTCCCCCCTAGGCAGTGACATTTTTAAATGTCTTCATATTAAATCAAAAAGCCGTAAGCTACAATTAAAAAATTTTACGGAAGAGTCAAAAAACTATCTAAATTGTAATTGTAAGTTGCGCTCAAATTTTTTAATAAAAACGTCGTTTTTAGTTGTAGGAGTGTAAAATTTGGCAGTAAAATTTTTTTTATTAAGGTGCATCAACAATCAATAAAAAAGTCGACTTTGAGTTTATTGTAACTTACGGCTTTTTTGATTTTATATGACGATATTTTCATTATACATGTTAATATATTTTGAACAGAACACAAAAATCCTTTTTTTAAAGTATATTTATTAATAAAGCTGAGCTAAACCATGCATTTTTAAATAGTTTGTTGTACCCGTCGCAATAATTAGTTACGATACCATTTCATTTACCCGTGTTTCACAGGAACTTTTCAATACGTACATATTCTTACACTCAAAAAATTTTGTGTGTAAATTTTACAAAAAAACTGCGTCCATTTTACGAATATTTTTCGTAGTTTGCCGTCATGAATAGAATTCGTAGATTCGGTAGAATTTGGTACATATTACTCGTATTATTATTCGTATTCGCACAAAAACAAATGTATATTGTACGAATACATTTGTGACATTAACTAATGACGAAAAATAAAACATTCTATTTGAGCTGGGGTTTAAACCACGACTTTTTAGCTTACGGGCCACGTACTCTTTCAATAGACTACGGCCACCTTGCAATCATACATTTGATTATATTCGGTAATTGTTCAATAAACCAGGCTGAAAAATTTTGGTTGAAAATTTTTTTAAACTCAACTAATACTAATAGTTCGAAGCCATTAGGAACTACTACGAATGTAATGAAAGAAATTACGAAGATTCGTACGTGAAATTTAGGAATGATAAGAAATGACATCCCTAATAGTCGAATATCATTCTTCGGAGCAACAGATGGTAAGAGACGTTTAAGCCAATATCGCATATGAACTTGGACGATAAGCAAATTTATGTTTTAAAGTAATTAAACACAAGAAGAAAAAAAAGTAAAATAAATTTAAAAAACTAAATGTTTCCCCAAAAGCCGGTTAAAAAAAATCATTTTTCTTTATAAAGATGATCCAATTTGGATGATTTTTAAATTTTTTGTAAACTTAATAAAATTCCTAACAATCCCTGCAGTATTTAAATTTGAGAAAATTGCAGCGATGTAGGCAAGGACAAATTCTATTAAACAGCACTAGTTTTTAAAAAAATCTGATGGCAAATTCTTGTTAAGAAAACGCTTTTACATTAGAATATCTTATGGTCAAAAGTTTTTTGATGACTAAAATTTATATAGGAAACGCGATTTGAAACATTTAATTTATACTCCTTCAAATTCACGTTTTTTAACAGGCGTCCACCCATTTTGAGAATTTTCTGGATCTTTTCGCGTCACGTGCTTATATTACATCCAGGATTTAGAATCAAGCCTTGCAGGGAGGTTCTGGAATATGTTTAGAAAATGAAAGGAGCCCAAAAGCCATCTATACATGTGCCTCTTTATATATTTATTCACTCGTTTTGAATTAAAAAAAATATTTAAAATAATTCATACAATAGGTATGTTTTTAAACTCGTTTTTAGTAACTTGCTTGCTGCTAGAACTGATGCATGTTGAAAAAAGAAATAGGTCAGTCGATGTCCATCCGGGGAACATTTCAAGAATAGCGACAATTCTTAGAACAAATCCTGCGGACACCCTTGCTGCCACCTATTAACACCATATTTCGTATTAGGGGTATTCACGAAAACCAATTGCACAAGTCGAGACAACTGCACTGAATCGTGATGAGCAATGTAATGATTTTATGTGTCGTATGTACGCACGCTTTAATTACTGCTACCACTCCACAAAAAATTCGTCGATGAGGTAGTCAAAGATGTTCAGGGCTAGTTTGATTGTTTGAAGATCATATTTCGAAAACTCAGCAATGATAAAATTAAATCCGGTAAGTATTATATTATTTATAACAATAACGATTGTATATTTAAATGTTTTCATATTTATATTTGTTTCACTTCCCTCTATTCCTGTTGCTAATAAATTTTTTGAAAGTTATTTTTTTCATTAACCTTCACCTGGCTTCGTGGGGTACGTTCATACGCCACGTTCTTTCTCGTTTTGATTTGTTTGGAATTTTTTCTTGTTTTCCGGATTTTTTATGACACATTTTGTCTCATTACCGTAATATCTTTAAATTCGGCTAGGACGTCGGCAAAAGGGTCGGAAATATTGAAAATTAAATTGGTTGACCTCTATCGATGATGCCTTCAGACTGCACGTTTGTCTTGCGATCCACTAAGCAACAGTTTTTCATGTCTACTAATAACGAAAATTCTCGTAAAAAATCCGCTCCAATTAGTGGTGACTTTACCGCGGTGATTACGAAACTCCACTTGATTTTCCTCTGTAGTACCAAATCTAAGACTACCGTCGTGGTGCCGAACGTTTCAATGTGAGAACCGTTGGCGGCGAACAATTTACAACTATTAGGACCATTGAAGCGATCCTTACCACTGGGTGGTATTACCGACACGTCGGCCCCAGTGTCCACCAGGAACCGTCTACTTGATGACGCATCGGTGACGTAAAGAAGACATATATCCTCGGCATTACTATCGCCTGCTGAATGTGTCTGACTACTCAGTTTTTTGCTGGATATGTGCAGGGTGGCAGTCACTGTTTGGCTCACCTTCCCTGAGTTCTGTGGTGAAAACACCAGGGATTGCGTCTTTTCTTCAGTTCTGCTGCTATACCCAGTGGAATTGCGCGCCCATTTCGCTGACTAAACCTGGAAGCTGGAGGTGAACCGCGTCAAACAGCTGACCCACGACCTCTGCCAGAAGGGACGAACAATATTTCCTCGTCTGAATCTGGCGCTTCCTCAAGTGGTGGAACTTTTCTTTGTGAGACCGATCGCCTTCTAAAACTGCGGACGGGTGGGTGGTCCCTGTTATATAAGGCATTCTCCAACTAATTGATCCTCTTTTGCAGTAACTCAACCACCGTTGCTGTACTCGTGTTTGGTGTTGCAACCGAATCCACTTGTTTACTGCTAAATGCTCCCGTCGCCATTATTTTATCGGCTAATACTGCTCTCTGCTGCAAATCAACGGTGACGATCTGTAGCAATCCTTGTATGGGTGCCGGCAGCCTTGCCAGCCACAAATTCTCCAGCATTTTTTCTTGAAGGCCCTTGCCTCCTAGCTCGCGATTTTCTTTTAAAAGCTGCGATAGACGACGATTGCCCAATTTGCACTCTGATAACAACTGTCGAAACTTTTCCTGGTCAGTGCGCTGAAAGCCTCAAGCAGTTTGCTTTTAATAGCAGCGTATTTTCCGTTGCCAGGTGTTCGCGCACCACATCTCTCACTTGTTTCAACACGTGCTTCTCGAGGGCGCCGGCCACTATGTAGAAACGTTCGTGGTCTGATTTGATGCGCAACTTGGAGAACTGCGCCTCTAGCTGCAGGAACCAAAGGTCAGGATCCTCATGCCAAAACTGTGGCGTTTTTACCACCACTCAGCCCACGGTGGTGCTCTGGATCTCACTTTGTGGCATCGATGGCGGTGGAACTACCTTGCGGCCGGTCGCTCCCTCGAGCTCGCCTGCATCTGGCACGTCGATTACTTCGTCGCTTTTCATATTCGTATAAACTTGGACTTCTTTCACAAGCTTTTTAATACAAAAAATAAATTTTTAATATTTAATTCTGACACTTTTACTATTAAGTCAGATTATTTCACTGGAGCAACTTCAGTTTGTAGTGCCTTGACAAACTTTATTTTGCCATTTTCGCTAAGCGTCACTCTGAACACTGCACACTTTTTGTGTGTTTCTCTTTTCTTACGACTGTTACAATCACGTCCAACATAAACGTCGAGGTCACCAATTATAGTATCTCAAGATTCTTAAAAAAAAGGACACCGGCAGTATTTTTGCAAACTTTATTTACAACTAAAAACACTATATCTTATAATAGCAAATTAAAAAGGCAAAAATTATTTAGAACGAAATTATAATGAAGACGAAGTTAAAAAATTAAGTTATTATAGACGCGCCGAAAAGACAACTGACTACAGTAGCATGGACCATAGTCCATGCCACCACAAAATATTCAATACCCGCTGCACAACCAAAAACAGCGCGGCGGCGCAACTCATCGATAGCACGATCACTATTACAATTTTATTTTCCATAATTATAAATCACAAAATAAACTATGATTCGCAAAGTGCTCGTATATTTATACGTGTGTGCCGCGTCATCAGACTGCGCTCCCGTATCTCAATGTATCTCTCATAGCTGTATCTATACCAATTACAAAATTCAGTGTTAGCTTGTCAACGGTAAAGATATATTAAATGTATCTTATACTTTTTCAGTATAAGTCTATCATAGGTAAGTATATTAAATTTAAATTGTTTTTTTAGTGTAAGTATCTCTGAGGTAAGTATATTGAATTTTAATTGTAATTTGTTTCAGTGTAAGTATCTCAAATGTAAAATTTTTTTACATCTTAGTTTTCGATGTGTATTGAACTCCAATATTTTTACGGAGGCATTACATTCTTAGTGTAATTTAAAGGTAAGTATCGAAATTTAAATTTTGTAAATGTTATTTTTCAGTGTATATTTAACTTTAATATTTTCACGGAGGCATTAAATTATTAGAGTAATTTAAAGGTAAGTATCGCAATTTTAATTTTGTAAATTTTATTTTTTCAGTATATATTGAACTTCAATAAGTTCACGGAGGATTACATTATAAGATTAGTTTAAAGGTAAGTTTCGAAATATTAAATTTTGTAAATTTTATTTTTTCAGTGTATATTTTTCATACTCTCACGAGGCATTACATTATAAGTGTAATTTAAAGGTAAGTATGAAAATGTTAAAGTTTTTAATTTTCTTTTTAGTGTATATTGAACGTAAATATCATCACGTAGACGTTAAATTTTTTTGTGTAATTCAAAAATAAGCATAAAATTGTTAAAGTTTTTAATTTTCTTTTCAGTGTATACTGAACGAAAATAAGCAATTTGTAAAAGTTAAATTTTTAGTGTACTTACGTTTAATACGAATAGTCAAATCTTTGTTATATTCATTTTGAATGTTTATTCGCTCTGGAAATCGTTTGTTTCAAAATTAATCTTATATTGTTTTTTCTGTTTTATTTTTTCGGTGTAAATGTTTTATTCAAACTCTATTTGAATATTGAATAAAAAAAAATTGTATGTTATGTTCGATTCGTTTTGTATAACAAACAAAAAAATTGATTTTATGTTCTGTTCATTTTGTGTTACATAAAAAATAGATTGTATGTTCGATTCATTTTGTAAAAAAAAAATTTGATTTTATGTTCAATTTATTTTGTAAATTTTAGCTTATTATTCGCATCATTTAGTATGACGTTCAATTTTAAATTCTTTCTTTATTTTCAATTCATTTTGGAAAAAAACGTGATTTTATGTTCAATTCCTATTTACCCTTTGGTAAATCAAGAGGTTTTTGTTTTCTTGTTTGCTTATATTACTTCATAATATAAAGGATATATGCTTGCTTAACACTACATCCGATTAAAAGAAAGAACAAAAAATAGTATTCGTGAAAGTTACTTGTTACAATTAGAGTAAAAAATTAAACGAAAATCCTTATCATTTAAATTGTTTTCGTTTTAATTGAAATGGCTTTTTTGTGTAAATTGTGTAAATTAAATGTGTAAATTACTTCTGTTTAAATTTAAGTTGATTTTGGTTTAAAAAATCTCTAAAATTTACTCGTATTTATTTTATAAATTTGTTTTTAAGATTTTTTTTTGTGTAGGTAAACAACAAGAGACAAGCTGCCTGCTTTTAAAATTTTCAGAAAGTAATTTTTGCATAAAAAAAAATCCAATAAGTACTAACTACTTACTTTTGCGGACCTTTGCTGAAGCTTTTGAGCTTCTTGTTTACTGTTGTCCCTTATTTGAGTACAACTTTATAATTTATAGATTTATATAAATTTGCCTTTTAAGTTTTTATTGGTTTTTCTAACAACCTAGATAAATGTGCAGTAATAAACAAAATCGAAAAATTAAACCTGTGGTTCCGATTGTTAGGGGGTGTGGTTCCTTAGCGGTGTTGGGGGTGTCTGCTGCTTGCTGTGGATGTTGATGTAAGCTGCGGTTGTCGCTGTAGCTGCTAAGGTGACTGTTGTTGGTGAGGATATTGTCGACGTCGATGACGCCGTTGTTGTTGGTTGTGAAGGTATTGGAGTTGGTGATGATGCGGTTGGTCGATTTTTGGTGCTAGTTTGCGGGTGGCCTGACTAGTGTTGTTGAGGTTTTATGTTAGTGATTGTTATTGCTGGTGATTGTTGTTGATGGTGATTGTTCTTGGTGGTGATTGTTCTTATCTATTTATTATTTTTAACGAGTTTGAGCTTTTTCTTCAATTCCTATCTTTCTTTATCTTTTTCCTTAAGTTATTTACTGCTCTTAGATTGCAGTTGACTTCTTTGGCAACTTTTTACTTTTTCGTGTTTATTTGTTCTATCTTTTATCACCACATATTTGTTTATTTAGTTTGCTTTTTCGTTATATATTTTTTTCTTAAATTTTTCTTCCTTTCGTTCCTTTAGTTTTTTCAAATGTTTCACTTCTAACTTATTTCTTCGTTAATCTTTTTTCCACTTTTCACTAATTTTCAGTTGTCTGTCGTTTTTACTATCAATCTTTTTAATCTTCTGTATTCTTTAGTTTCAGTTTATCTAATAGTAGTTTTCAAATTTTCACTGAAGTTTAAGATTTTTCTCTTCATTTTATAGTTTTCTATTCTCTTGTGTTACTTATCTTTTAGTTTTTCGTTTTCTATTCTTTTAATTATCTTTAAAATTTTTCCACTTTCATTAGATTTGACAGTTTTCTATTTTACTACTTTAAGTTTTATTTAATTTTGTATCTTCTGTGGTTCTTGAGTTTTTTTCTAGTTTTTCAGTGTGAATATTTTGTTTCACAAATTTTCACATTTTCTCACGTTGCTTATATTTCTTTAGTTATTTTTTTTTTCTAGTTTTCATTTTCATATTTTACGTTTCGTTCATACTCTTATATTTTTCATTATTTTTTTTCTTTTAGTTCTCACTAAATCTCCCTTTAGTTTTCTTCAAATTTTCTATTTATCAATTTTATGTTTTAAAGTTTTCACTTTTCATATCCTTTTCTTTCTCTATTTATGTTTTTATAAATTTTTTTTCTTTTGTCTTTAGTTTTATTTAATTATTAATTTTAAATTTTTTTAGTTATCAATATGTGTCGTAAGTTTTTCTATTTTATCTTTACTTTCGATTTTTCACCTTTTTAAACTTGTCTTTTTTTTCAATTTATATAATTTTTTCTCAATTTTAAAATTTTGGGAGTTTTTCTTATTTTTTTCAATTTCTACCTTTATTACACTTGTTTCAAAATTTATATATTTTGAGTTTTCTCCAGTTGTCTATTTTTTTTTTTATTCCAACACTTCACCTTTCAGTTTTCTATTTTTTAAATTGTCATTCGTTAACCCTGTTTTTCGTGTTATTATTGCTGTTAGCTTTTCACATATTTTCATTTCTTTAGTTAATTTATTTACCTTTTTTTTCTTTTACCCATTTTCGATTATTTTTTTCACTTTTATGGTTTTAAGTCTTCACTTTTCATATTTTTGACTTTTCAATTAGCTCTTTATGTTTCATTATGTTTTATTCAATTTTCGTATGTTTTTTTTTATTGTAGTTGCTGGTAGGGTTGGTGCTGTGCTGGTGTTGTCGGTGCTGGGGCTGCTATACTGCACCGAAACACTTATGTTGGTGGTGGGGCGTATCTAGCCTAATGATGGGAAGTAGCCGCTGTAGCTGTGTGGTATGCTTAGAGCTACTGCTCTAGTATCTCTGCGTAGCGCTACCTGGTGGTTATTGTTGGTTGTGAAACCAACGTTGCTGCACTGTAGAGTGCTAGTTGTTGGTGGCGCTGCCGCCCTGTGAGAAAGCTATGACTCCATTTAGCTTCCAATTGATCAATTGATGGTATTTCTGTTAAATTAACGTTGTTGCTCCTGGCGAGCGCTAGATGGTGGGGTGCTGTGTGCCCACAGCTTTTGATGACGCTGCTGATGGTGCTGCTGACTGTGTAGGTCTTGGTGGTGCTGTGCTGGTGCTCTGCTGTCGGTGGATCGCTGCGTAGAAAGAAGCAATTTAAATCCGTTGTTAACGGCTTGCTTGGCGCAGTTATTATGGTAGCACCAATTGGGTGTTGTGGATGTTGCTGAAGTCGTGACTATTAGTAAGAAAGATCTTATCTTTTCTTAATTAAAACGATACTTACTTACCTACAAATTTATGCACGCCTTCCCCAGGCAGCCATCAATGAAAGAAAGAACAAAGGCCGGAAGTTCGCCAGCCATCGCTCTTTTCGTTGACAGTAGCAACCAGATGCGTTTCGAGAATATTGGCACCGATTGGCACCACATGCTAGGTCATACGACACGGCTGTACAACCTACTACGCGACTATCAGTGCACAAACTGTCGAACAGCATATTTGGCCCTTTACACAATGGTTGCAAAAAAAAAAAAAAAATGTCAGCTGGCAAATTTGAAAAGTGTCAGCCGGCAAATTAGAAAAGTGTCAGCTGGCAAATAAAACACGAGTAAGCTGTCTGATTTATTACCAAACGAGGTTTTAGACAAGGTGATTCCTTCTCGTGCTACTTTTTCAACCTAATGATGGAAAAGATCATCCGAGCTGCTGATCTGAGACGTAGTAGCACAAAATTCTACAAGAGTGTTATGCTGCTTGCGTATGCTGATGACATAGATATCATTGGCCATAATACGCGCGAAGTCAGTGTAGCATTTTCCAGATTAGAAAGAGAGTAAAGTCGAATAAGTCTGTCAGTGAATGCAGATAAGACGAAATACTTAGTGTCAACAAACAAACAGTCCCACCGTCTTGGAATCCACGTTACCGTTGACAATACCTCATTCGAGGTTGTGAAGAACTTCGTTTATCTGGGATCCAGCATTAATTCAACCAACGACATCAGCATTGAGATCAAACGAAGAATAACTCTTGCCAACAGGTGTTACTTTGGGCTCAGTAGGCAATTGAGAAGCAGAGCCCTCTCTCGACGAACGAAAATCACGCTCTATAAATCGCTCATCATGCCCGTCCTACTTTATGTATCACAAACCTGGACGCTGAGCAGTTTAGATGAAAAGACTTTAGGAGCATTCGAGAGAAAGATTCTTCGTAAGATCTACGGACCAATCTGCGTCAATGGCGAGTACCGAATACGGTGGAATGATGAACTGTATGAGCTGTACGCTGACATCGACATAGTCAAGCGCATTAAAATCGAGCGGCTTCGCTGGCTTGGTCATGTTCAGCGCATGAAAGACGATGCTCCAATAAAGAAAACATTCGATTCGGTACCCAGCGGCGGTCAACGCAGAAGAGGGCGACCGCATCTTCGTTGAAAAGGCCAAGTAGAGGACAACCTGACGAAGCTTGGAATTTCCAACTGGCGCCAGCAAGCGAAAGACAGAAATGGCTGGCGCAAATTCTTAGATGAGGCCAAGACCGACATACGGTTGTAGCGCCAACTAAATAAGTAAGTAAGTAAGCTGTCTGATAACCAAAGTGAAGCAATTGCATATTAAAGGCATTCACGATGCTGAATATTTGAGCTGGAGCTGTGTAGTTGTGGATAAATCGGATTCTTTATGAGTTTTGAAGAAATCAGAAAATGATAGGTACCGCTCACACTGTGCAATTGTATAGCTCTGCCTGAAAACAAACCAATACAAAATTGTATTGCAGGTTCGTTCACGATAGGTGGTAAACGAGGAAAACTTTGTACTTAGCTTCTCACGACTACACCACTTCGTATATGGCCCAACAAAACTGAAGAACAACACCTCAAACCTGTTCGCGGTTGTGTAGCTACGCAATGGAGGCAATAATTAACAACAGGCTGACACAGACACCCATAGCAGGACAAAAACATAAAAAAAATTTAACCGCTTCAGAGTTGAAATCCCAGCTCAGGTTGGAATTTGAATTTAAGCTCCAGGCCGAACAAGGTTACAACACAACTGTTCTACCGGTTGAGCCGATGAGAAAAAAAAAATGCCTCCGGTTGAACAGGTCGTGCTGTTTCCTCTTTCGACTTGAGTTTGAATTCAAATTCAAGCCTGAGCATTTAAAAAACTGTCGCCTTAGCTGTCAAAATCGGGGAAGTTTTTTGAAGGTGACATTTTTAGTAAGGTTGGTTCACAATAAAACACTCTTTCTCAACGTCAAACAAACATTTGACACTGGAGATCTTTCACCCCCACACTGTACAGCTTTGTTTTTGCTCGGATTTGTACAATATTGCGTTCCAATGTTTTTCTTCGCAAAATCCAGAATTTTTGCCTCGAGGTTGTCAATAAAGCCTTAGGGCCGCAATGCTTGTAACAATTTTCGTATTGCATCATTGTATGGTAGCAAAATTGGATGTTTTGCATTAAAGGACGCGCATTATGTCTTGATGGTCTAAGGAGGGATTTAGGCTTGCGAGTTGGTTTGATTTGCTTACTTGCTTGTATTTTTGTAAGTTTTTAATTTAATTTTAAAAATCTGCCATTTGAATAGTCCTAATTATAACTACCAAGGACTTATTCATTTCTGATGAACATATGGATAGATGATTTGGCCGAGTTGCTGTTGTTGTCTTTAAATGTTCAATTAAGCGCAACATGTAGGCAACTGTGCAACGATCGAAATTAATTTTTGTGATTGATTCCAAAAATTAGCGCCACGTATGATACTACAGAATGAGCTATAATGGTTACAGTTGTCTTTTTTTTTTTCTTATTTCGATGTCATCAGGCGAGTCGGCAGGTTTTTGTGTTGGCTGGAGCCATGGTTCTTGGCTGCCATGTATAAATAATGATCCGTAAAACCACATAGTAGACGAAGCAAATTTTTCATGATTAATTGCAATTGAAATGATGTCTGCTGAATTATTTTTTGATGAGACATGATGCCATTCATTGGTGTCTGATATGTCTTGAATCCTGCTTATTCGGTTGGCGACGAATGTGTGTAGCGACGTTGCTGATGATTTAATCCACGATAAAACTATTTCAGAGTCTGTCCAAAAGAATGTTGGTACATCTTGATACTTTAGATCCTGCTTCACTCTTTCTGTAAGTTCAGCTCCTAAAACGGCTGAGGAAGCGTTTGTAGTTTTAGGGGTGCTATAGTTGATTTTGCGCAGAGCAAGTTCAATGTTATGGAACGATCCTTACACGTTGTTTGCACATAAACAGCCGCTCCGTACGCTCGTTCTGAAGCATCAGCAAAAGTGTGTAGTTGAACCTTTAATTGAGGCTCCGAATGAAAAAAATGTCGATTTGCTTAGTAATCGGTTGAACTGGTGATAAGTGTGCTCGTCCTCACAATTTGTCTGATTAAGGTAGCCAAATGAGACCTAATGTTTTTGTAGCCTTATCATCCAGTTCCTTATCATCCAGCTTCCTGAAGCATTTGTAAAAGTTGTTTTTAAGATTCTTAAGCTTTTTCAATCTCATTGGCACCACTCAAACAGTCATCCACATAAAAGTCTTCAAGCAGTTTTTGGGCACTAAGTGGATATTTATTCATATTTTTTTGCCAGATTTTGTAGACATTTAGTAGGAAGGTATGGTGCTAATGTTGTACCATAAGTCACTGTTTTAAAACGGTAGTATTGAATGACTTCACTTGGGTCCTTCCGCCAAACAGTGAGCTGCTGAGCTGTGTCTTCTTCATGCATGACAATCTGTCTATACATATTTTCAATATCGGCTGTAAGCACATATTTGTATGTTCCAAAGAACTGCAGCACTGAAAATAAACTACTTTGAACAGTAGGGCCTTTATGCAATATATCGTTCAAAGCCTGACTACTTGACGTTTTGGCTGAAGCGTCAAATACAACTCTGAGCTTTGTAGTACTGCTATCTGGCTTTAGAACGTAGTAATGACGAATGAGATAATGGACATCGGGAACATATTTTGGCCATATATTTTCCATATGATTCAATGACTCGTACTCATCCATGAACTTTATATATTGCGCTTGTAATGTCGAATCTCTTTGTATTCTTTTTCGAGAGATAGAAATCTGTTAATTGCCATGTTATTTGATCTTCCAAGAGCTGTTGGACTTTCAGCAAACAGAAGGCGTGTTATAAAGTGATCGTCTTTATAGCTTTTAATGTTATTAGTAAAATGGTTTTCACACAATTTTTTGACTGGGGACATGGCCTTACTGAAATTGTTGAAATCTTCGATTCGCCAAAATTTTTTCAAGAATAGAGTCTAAACTTTTATCTTCTGTTGTTGCTATGGTGCAAGCTGCATTTGCTTCTGATGACGCTTCTGTTTTTGCAATTACAATCCATCCAAAAACAGTCTTTTGTAGTAATGGTAAGCCACTTCCTAGCATTAATTGGTCTGGACAAATCAATTCATGAGAGAATTCTGCTACAATCAGGACATCGATATTTTCGGGCTTGAAAAATTGAGAATCTGCTAGTTGTATGTCCTCAGGAGTTTCCCAGTTTTTTACATTTATTTCACGTGAAGACTGCGTTGAAATTATTTTAAGAAGAACGAAGACTCTAACCTAGTTAAAAGTTATCCGTAAGTGCTTCTAGACCAGTGTTAACACGGGAAGTGGATAATTTACTCCGAGAACCAACTCCTTCTATTGATATTGTTGACTTTATTGTGGAAAGTGACAGTGTGGTAGTAAGCCTTTGTGTCACTAAGTTAAACTGTGATCCCGAATCAAGCACAGCATGAACTTGGCATACCTGCACATTGCTGGCCACGATTTTGACTTTAGCTGTTGCTAAAAGTACATAGTTTTGTGTTGCCAAATTACTTTGGCTTTTTGAAGTTGAAATTACAACCGAAGGCTTATCTGCGGAAGTCTCTGAAGTCGATGCTGCTGCAGATGTCTTCATTGGTTGTTGTGTTGGTTTGCTTTGCTCCAAAATCAATAAAGTGTTGCGTTTTTTATTACATTTTTTGCAAGATCCTTGACTACAATGTTTTGTTTTGTGAAGCCTTGTGAATGAACCCATTTGATACGTTCTGAAGGAGTCAGCTGAAGTTTGAATTTTTCGCAGTAGAAAATCGGGTGGCTCTTTTCATTGCAAAGTTTGCAGGAGTCTGATGCCACTGTCAATAATGCCAATTTATGGCTTTCGATTGGTTCTGATAACTTGTGAGGTTTGATGTTGCTGCCCATAGCTTTCAAAGCTTGAAAGCGATTTTTAAGAAACGTAAGAAAATTGGCTTTTGTCTGTATTTCCCTGGGGTCTTGCAGCGCCTTTTCATATAACATATGACTCTGATGATGCAGTTTCTTTATCAAGATGTGGAGTAACAAAGGACCTCCCTCTGCGGAGGATAGCCACCTTGTCGATGGTGTAGAGGCTTAAGTTGCAATGACAAAGTGGGCTATGACGACGGGAGTGCGAGCTTCTGGCAGGGTCACCCATATCGTAAAGACCACTGTGGAGCAATGAACAAAGATCTATCCCCCCCTAACCCGGAGTGTCATGCTGCACCATGTCTATTGGATGGTTTGCAGTCAAGGGGTAATAACGGCTGTATTGGAACGGTGACCTCACTGATACCTGGCCGTATCAGTGAGTATTTGTGACCTTTCCATGGCAAACTGGGCTCTGGCATGGGTGACGTAGTTTCCCTTGCTACTCGTGGGACCAAAAATGACCAAAAACAATAACAACAACATAAACAATAACATGGATGAACATACGCAGACGACAAAACAACAACTACAACTGCAAAAACTGAAGAGACGGCATCGGTGACGGATACTGGCAGGTATACCATAGGGCGACCTACTCTGGCCCGACAGTTCAACACCGACGCGGGTGGGGACCTGGACTCAGCGACTCTAAGGATTCTGGACAGGTTGAGTATAGGAAGTGACACGGAGGAAGCTAGCATTGCCGCAGTCCCTAGGGATACTGAGCAATCCAGCATTTCTCAAGTCCTTCACAATATTCCCGGTTCGGAGACTGAAGACGAGCTTCTCAACTCAGACTCCGACGCGACAGTCATTGAGGAGGATGGTCCATCAGCCCACAGTAGTTCTGCTTCAAAAAAAGCAAAGGAACGGAAGTTCCACAGGACTGCTAAGAACTATCTGCTGAAAATGAAGGACGCAGACTAAACTCCATGGACAAGGCCCTCATCAAAAAATACTCAAAGAAAGTGGCAGCCTTTGAACGTCACAATGCCCCCAAAGCATCGACGACCGAAGTTGCTATAACTCTGTCTGCTCCCATTGATGAGGGTCTGAGCAAGGCTAGTCCAGCACTCTCCAATGACGTCAAAAACTACAAACGGGAGAGTGGAACTGGAGACAAAAAGACGAGGAAAAGAGGCAGGAAGAAGAAGAAGGGGATAATGCTGAACCGTCCCAATCCAATGTTGCTATAGATGACAAACGTGGTTGCAGTACCGGTGCCAGTAGGGGTAGAAATGAAGGGAAAACGACGGTTAAGGCAGGTCCTTCTTACTCTAATGTCGTCAAAAGCGGCAAACAGGAGTTTAAGAAAGGTTGAACCAGTAGCCACAAGGAGAAGGTACGGCGAGACAAGGTGAACCCAAGGTTACCTCAAACAGGGACCAACCGGGGGTTGACCACGGCCTCGAAGGTAGAATCTCCGCGCACATCTGGTTCCACGGCCAAACGGCAAAGATCTGCAGATGAGGTCGTTGCGAGTTGCTCGAAGCACAGTAAATAGGGGGAGCTTAGAGAACTCTCCAGAAGAACTGCAGGTGGCCATTATTGACGAGATGGACCCGGAAGGAATGTTGACATTGGACAAATCGCTGCTTGTGGAAAACGAAATCCTTAAAGCGATGATGGCCAGCGTCGAACACGGTGATCCCGAAGATTACAAGTTCGACGGTGCTGGCTGGCAACAAGAAGTGAAATTCGTCGGATGTGGATCGAAGAAATCCCTGGAGTTCCTGACCAAAACCATCGCCAATATTGGTGAAATTTGGAAGGGAGCTTCACTTAAGGTGATCTCAAAATCAACGCTTCCGCTCCGCCACAGGCATCGGTGTGGATACTATTGGCGGCGCAGAATAAAGACGCCAAAATTCAAGAGTGGAAGCTGGTTAGGTTGCAGAAAAGACACGGCAGCGAAGGGAAATTCTTCTCTTTTGTGTAGACGCTGCCTCCACAGGCTGGCTAAAGGAGCAGTCGGACATACTTAAATTTGGCCTCGGAACTATTAAGGTGAAGAGGCTGAAACAGCAATAGCTGAGAGAAAGAGGAAGCTCGACTACGACATCGACTACGATCCTCACATAAGGAAACGATTTAGGAACCCATTAAAAACAAACTGGGATAGATATTCAGTCTGGGTAAGCAGAAATATTGCAGACCTAGACACAGAATATCTCCCAAACGATGCATCTATTGACAATGCAGTCGAGTTCATAACGGGAAAATTTTACCAGGCTTTCAAGAAATTCTGCCCGAAGTCGGAAGTCTCGAAGTCGCAAACCTACAACTGCGAGTTGGTGGACCAGTAACCTTAAAAAGATGCGATCAGATGTCAGAAAACTTCACCAGTGAAGCCGCCAGACTTCGAAAGACGCTATCCAAAGACCCATCGGATACATTATCGGTCCAGGGATACATTAAGAGTTCTGACGGATCCTAGACAGAATCCAGTCAAGAAACGCTATTGCTACTCATAGAAACTCATTTCCCAGGTTGTAAAGAACCTGGCAAAATGGAGCTAACAGCAACCTGGAAATAACAATACCTGAACCCTTACAGGAACTCCCCAACATTGTAACAAGGTTAAATGTAGAATGGTCGATTGAATCCTTCAAGCCCTACAAATCTGCAGGGCCTGATTAAATATAAGCTCACAAATGGGAATGAGCGTGGTGAGGAAAGAGGTCTCAAGAGGCACACCGCAGGGAGGAGTCATATCCCCCCTGCTGTGGCTGATTGTGGTTGACAAAATTCTCACCACACTCAAAACTGGAGGAACAAAAGTGGTAGCCTATGCTGATGGCGTCGCCATCCTAATATGCGGGAAATAGCTTCAAACAGTTAGCGAACTAATGACTGGGGCATTGAGTAAGCTATCGCGGTGGGCAGAATCGAATGGACTGGGTGTAAGCCCAACAAAGACCGACCTCGTTCTGTTCCCAAGAAGAAGGAAAATAGAAAGTTTTACATTACCGAAACTGAACGCAGTAACTCTGAAGCTTTCCACGGAAACTAAATAACTTGGGTTGCCGTTGTTTCCATTAAACGGCGCTTTTGCGTACGTGAGCGCCACAAAGGCTTGCGCATTGTTGCTGCGTTCTACCCCTCCGCTGCTTTCACGTCGTCTTTCATCCTCTTCTAACAATTTAACCTTGAGCGCATTTAGCTTAGGCAACGTGTCGCGAGTTTCTATGGCGATTACGAAATTCTCGTATGATTTGGCCAAGCTGGACAGTAAAATAATCACCAACATCTCCTCTGGAACGTCCACACCAATTTCGTTT
>CAWUBZ010000014.1:12500-45000 GCA_963920525.1 Dichetophora obliterata | reverse complement strand
TATATTATATTATATTATATTATATTATATTATATTATATTATATTATATTATATTATATTATATTATATTATATATATTATATTATATTATATTATATTATATTATATTATATTATATTATATTATATTATATTATATTATATTATATTATATTATATTATATTATATTATATTATATTATATTATATTATATTATATTATATTATATTATATTATATTATATTATATTATATTATATTATATTATATTATATTATATTATATTATATTATATTATATTATATTATATTATATTATATTATATTATATTATATTATATTATATTATATTATATTATATTATATTATATTATATTATATTATATTATATTATATTATATTATATATTATATTATATTATATTATATTATATTATATTATATTATATTATATTATATTATATTATATTATATTATATTATATTATATTATATTATATTATATTATATTATATTATATTATATTATATTATATTATATTATATTATATTATATTATATTATATTATATTATATTATATTATATTATATTATATTATATTATATTATATTATATTATATTATATTATATTATATTATATTATATTATATTATATTATATTATATTATATTATATTATATTATATTATATTATATTATATTATATTATATTATATTATATTATATTATATTATATTATATTATATTATATTATATTATATTATATTATATTATATTATATTATATTATATTATATTATATTATATTATATTATATTATATTATATTATATTATATTATATTATATTATATTATATTATATTATATTATATTATATTATATTATATTATATTATATTATATTATATTATATTATATTATATTATATTATATTATATTATATTATTATATTATATTATATTATATTATATTATATTATATTATATTATATTATATATATTATATTATATTATATTATATTATATTATATTATATTATATATTATATTATATTATATTATATATATTATATTATATTATATTATATTATATTATATTATATTATATTATATTATATTATATTATATTATATTATATTATATTATATTATATTATATTATATTATATTATATTATATTATATTATATTATATTTATATTATATTATATTATATTATATTATATTATATTATATTATATTATATTATATTATATTATATTATATTATATTATATTATATTATATTATATTATATTATATTATATTATATTATATTATATTATATTATATTATATTATATTATATTATATTATATTATATTATATTATATTATATTATATTATATTATATATATTATATTATATTATATTATATTATATTATATTATATTATATTATATTATATTATATTATATTATATTATATTATATTATATTATATTATATTATATTATATTATATTATATTATATTATATTATATTATATTATATTATATTATATTATATTATATTATATTATATTATATTATATTATATATATATTATATTATATTATATTATATTATATTATATTATATTATATTATATTATATTATATTATATTATATTATATTATATTATATTATATTATATTATATTATATTATATTATATTATATTATATTATATTATATTATATTATATTATATTATATTATATTATATTATATTATATTATATTATATTATATTATATTATATTATATTATATTATATTATATTATATTATATTATATTATATTATATTATATTATATATTATATTATATTATATTATATTATATTATATTATATTATATTATATTATATTATATTATATTATATTATATTATATTATATTATATTATATTATATTATATTATATTATATTATATTATATTATATTATATTATATTATATTATATTATATTATATTATATTATATTATATTATATTATATTATATTATATTATATATATTATATTATATTATATTATATTATATTATATTATATTATATTATATTATATTATATTATATTATATTATATTATATTATATTATATTATATTATTATATTATATTATATTATATTATATTATATTATATTATATTATATTATATTATATTATATTATATTATATTATATTATATTATATTATATTATATTATATTATATTATATATTATATTATATTATATTATATTATATTATATTATATTATATTATATTATATTATATTATATTATATTATATTATATTATATTATATTATATTATATTATATTATATTATATTATATTATATTATATTATATTATATTATATTATATTATATTATATTATATTATATTATATTATATTATATTATATTATATTATATTATATTATATTATATTATATTATATTATATTATATTATATTATATTATATTATATTATATTATATTATATATATATTATATTATATTATATTATATTATATTATATTATATTATATTATATTATATTATATTATATTATATTATATTATATTATATTATATTATATATTATATTATATTATATTATATTATATTATATTATATTATATTATATTATATTATATTATATTATATTATATTATTATATTATATTATATTATATTATATTATATTATATTATATTATATTATATTATATTATATTATATTATATTATATTATATTATATTATATTATATTATATTATATTATTATATTATATTATATTATATTATATTATATTATATTATATTATATTATATTATATTATATTATATTATATTATATTATATTATATTATATTATATTATATTATATTATATTATATTATATTATATTATATTATATTATATTATATTATATTATATTATATTATATTATATTATATTATATTATATTATATTATATTATATTATATTATATTATATTATATTATATTATATTATATTATATTATATTATTATATTATATTATATTATATTATATTATATTATATTATATTATTATATTATATTATATTATATTATATTATATTATATTATATTATATTATATTATATTATATTATATTATATTATATTATATTATATTATATTATATTATATTATATTATATTATATTATATTATATTATATTATATTATATTATATTATATTATATTATGTTATATTATATTATATTATATTATATTATATTATATTATATATTATTGTATTATATTGTATTGTAGTGCATTGTATTGTATTGTATTGTATTGTATTGTATTGTATTGTATTGCATTGCTTTGTATTGTATTGTATTGTAGTGCATTGTATTGTATTGTATTCTATTGTATTGTATTGTATTGTATTGCATTGCATTGTATTGCATTGCATTGTATTGTATTGTATTGTATTGTATTGTATTGTATTGTATTGTATTGTAATGTATTGTATTGTATTGTAATGTATTGTATTGTATTGTATTGTAAGGTATTGTATTGTATTGTATTGTAATGTATTGTATTTCGTGGTATTGTATTGTACTGTATTGTATTGTAATGTATTGTATTGTATTGTATTATTTTGTATTGTAGTGTACAGGGTCCGCCAAATAACTTTTTAAAAAAATTCTATAAAAAAACTACTAAATATTTTCTTAAATTTATTTTTTTATTTGAAAGTACAATCCTTCCGGTTCTTAATGAAAAATAATATCATTCAAATGGTTGCCTCGGCTTGCCATGCAGTAGCCTACACGATCGGTCCAGCTTTAATTCTCCAATGGCTTTACGAATATTGTCCTTTAAAGCGTCAATTGTCTCTGGCTTTTCGGCGTAACACTTATCTTTGAGGGCACCCCACAAATAACCTCCGAGGTGGCCAAACGACATCAGCTCTGCGGCTGATAATGCGATCTTCAAAAACAGGGCTCAAAACATCGAGTGTAGCTTCGGTTGTGAGGCACGTAGCGCCGTCCTGTTGAAATCAAATGTTGCCAATATCCTCCTCTTCAATTTTTGTGAACAAAAATTCGTTCAACATGGCCCAATAACGATCGCCATTGACTGTAACGGCCACTCCTTGCTCATTTTCGAAGAAAAATGGGCCAATTATGCCTCTGGACCAAAATCCGCACCAAACAGTGACTCATTTGGGTGCAGCGGCTTTTCAATCTATGCGTGCGGGTTTTCTGTGCCCCAAATGCGTTAATTTTTCTTGTTTACATACCCGCCGAGGTCAAAATGAGCTTCATCTGAAAAGATGATATTTTTGGCAAAATCGGCATCATGATTTTCAAAGTAGTGTCGCAATATTTCCCAGCGTGGTTCAAGCGTATACATAACCATATTCGTTCAGCGGAAGGATACAACTAATTATGTGTCAAATCAGACATGAGCTAATTGTTACCATTCACGAAATAAGCACTAGTTGAAAAAAAAACGTTATATGGCGGACCCTGTATTTATTTATTTTGAAGAAAAGGTTCACAAATAAGACAGAGTCTTTTAAATGCACTAAGAATATAGATACATAACAAAATAACAAGTGATAAACAACAAAAAAAAATAATTAAAAATTTAACTTAATACAATTAATATCATTTAGCTAAAAGATCTGGGGAAATTGGGGGCGATGGAACAATGTAACATGTCTGACTGTCTCAACCTGGCGAGGCCAGCATAATCTTTGTGAAATCGCCTCAAGTCGACTCAAACCTCCACGTGGTGTTTCCTGGGCAATAGGTTGTGCGTCGGGTTTGAAGCCCACCCGTAAAAACCAATTTCAATGAAAACATATAAGAAAAGAAGAAAAATTATCCCCAAATCTGATGACGACTACCGCAAACGAAAAACTGATAATGATTTACGGATATGCACCTGGAATGTCCGAACCCTTAATTGGGAAGGTGCCTCTATCCAACTGACTGATGTCTTGGAAAAATACAAAGCTGATATCACTGCTATCCAAGAAATGCGATGAAAGGGACAGGGTTGCATTCGGCATGCACCCTGTGATATCTACTACAGCGGCCATGCGGAGAAGCACGAGTTTGGATGCGGATTTGTAGTTGGCAAGAGAATACGGCCCCACGACTTGCCATAATCCGCATCAAGGTTAGATTTTTCAATATAAGCCTAATATGTGCGCACGCTCCGACAGAAGACAAGGACGATGAGATCAAGGAAATTTTCTACGAGCGCCTTGAAAATGCTTACGAGCGCTGCCCCCGCCACGACGTAAAAATCGTGCTTGGTGACTTCAACGCTAAGGTGGGCAAGGAAAATATTTTTGGTCCAACAGTCGGAAAGTTCAGCCTCCACGACAACACCTTCGATAACGGAATGAGGCTGATTGACTTCGCTGCAGCACGAAACATAGTCGTAAGTAGCACTAGATTCAAGCATCTCAATATTCATAAAGCCACCTGGATGTCCCCTGATCAAAAAACAAAAAATCAAATTGATCACGTTTTGATCGACGGAAGGCACTCTTCCAGTGTATTGGATGTACGCACGATCCGTGGTGCAAACATTGACTCGGATCACTATCTTGTTGCAGCCAAGATTCGTGCACGTCTGTGCGCAGCTAAGAATACACGCAACCCTACACAGAGAAAGCTAGACGTCGACAAGCTGCAATCGAAACAGACAGCCGATGCTTTCGCCACTCGACTCTCACTCCTGCTCTAAAGCACTCCTCCAATCGATGATATATGCGCGCAGTGGACACACATTTCCAACTCCATGCGTGCGGCTGCTGAAGAGGTGATTGGCTACCAACGCCTTCGCCGAAACCAGTGGTACGACCAGGAGTGTCGCGACGCCACTGCAGAGAAAGACGCCGCCTACAAAGCCACCCTGCAGTCGGTTGTAACGCGCGCTGCTAAGGAGCGATACAAAGAAAAGAAGAGGGAAGAGAGACATATTTTCAGGCGGAAAAAAAGAGAGACAGAAAAGCGCGAGCAGGAGAAGATTGAGATGTATGGTGACAGGAATGAGGCCCTAAAATTTTTCGAAAAAATAAGACGCCTTGCCGATGGTTTTAAAACCGGGGCCTCTTCCTGCAAGGATGAAAACGGGAATCTAGTGACAGATGTCCAGAGTACACTGACGTTATGGAGGGAACACTTCTCTAAGCTTCTAAATGGCGACGCTGACAACAATCCCGCCAATAGAGATGATATTCCGGAAACCCCAATTTTGGATGACAGCGTTGAGGTTCCGCTGCCCGACTATGATGAAGTTCTGACAGCTATAGCTCGGCTTAAAAATAACAAAGCCGCGGGAGCTGATGGCTTACCTGCTGAGCTGTTTAAGAATGGAGGCGAAGCTCTACTTAAATGCATTCACGAGCTTCTATGCAGAATATGGTCGGAAGAATGCATTCCGAACGATTGGAATATCAGTGTGCTCTGCCCAATCCACAAGAAAGGTGATCCCACTATCTGTGCCAATTACCGTGGGAAAAGCCTTCTTAATATCGCATATTAGGTCCTGTCGAGCGTTTTATGTGAAAGATTGAAGCCCATTGTAAACGAACTGATCGGACCTTATCAGTGTGGATTCAGACCTGGAAAGTCCACCATCGACCAGATTTTCACGCTACGACAAATCTTGGAGAAGACTCAAGAAAAACAAGTCGACACCCACCATCTTTTTGTCGACTACAAAGCCGCCTTCGACAGCACAATAAGGAAGCACCTGTATTCCACCATGTCTGAATTTGGTATTCCTGCAAAACTAATACGACTTTGCAGGATGACACTGAGCAACACCAGCAGCGCAGTTAAAATCGGGAAGGACCTCTCCCCACCATTTATTACCAAACGAGGTTTCAGACAAGGTGATTCCTTATCGTGCGACTTTTTCAACCTAATGATGGAAAAGATCATCCGAGCTGCTGATCTGAGACGTAGTGGCACAATATTCTACAAGAGTGTTATGCTGCTTGCGTATGCTGATGACATAGATATCATTGGCCATAATACGCGCGAAGTCAGTGCAGCATTTTCCAGATTAGAAAGAGAGTCAAGTCGAATGGGTCTGTCAGTGAATGCAGATAAGACGAAATACTTGGTGTCAACAAACAAACAGTCCCAGCGTCTTGGAACCCACGTTACCGTTGACAATACCTCATTCGAGGTTGTGAAGAACTTCGTTTATCTGGGATCCAGCATTAATTCAACTAACGACATCAGCATTGAGATCAAACGAAGAATAACTCTTGCCAACAGGTGTTACTTTGGGCTCAGTAGGCAATTGAGAAGCAGAGCCCTCTCTCGACGAACGAAAATCACGCTCTATAAATCGCTCATCATGCCCGTCCTACAAACCTGGACGCTGAGCAGTTTAGATGAAAAGACTTTAGGAGTATTCGAGAGAAAGATTCTTCGTAAGATCTACGGACCAATCTGCGTCAATGGCGAGTACCGAATACGGTGGAATGATGAACTGTATGAGCTGTACGCTGACATCGACATAGTCAAGCGCATTAAAATCGAGCGGCTTCGCTGGCTTGGTCATGTTCAGCGCATGAAAGACGATGCTCCAGTGAAGAAAACATTCGATTCGGTACCCAGCGGCGGTCAACGCAGAAGAGGATGACCGCATCTTCGTTGGAAAGACCAAGTAGAGGACAACCTGACGAAGCTTGGAATTTCCAACTGGCGCCAGCAAGCGAAAGACAGAAATGGCTGGCGCAAATTCTTAGATGAGGCCAAGACCGACATACGGTTGTAGCGCCAACTAAGTAAGTAAGTAAGTAGCTAAAAGATCTAATCAAAAAAATAATTAATTCAAAATTAATTCAAACAAAAATCGAAAAATCGACAAAATCAAGAATAACAACATATAATGATTAAGTAATTTTAATTAAAGTAAGGTTTTTTAAATACAATTGCATAGAATTAGTGAAAGAGAAATACTTAAGAGAAATGTTGGAAAATTACATGCTTAAAGTTGCGTTTAGTTGTAATACTTTTTAAACTTAAAGGCAGTGAATTCCACAATCTGACGGCGTTCACGTAAAAGAGTCTGCTAGAGTTTAAAAAATTATAAGTAGGGATTAAAAGATTCAGATTTCTAGTTGACCTACAAAATTCTAGCTTTTCAAATAAGTGCGAGTGCAGATCAGGTTGTGTAAAAAGATGCAGTTTCTAGCATACAAATAGTTGAAGATGTTGCAACCGAGTACTTTGGTACTCAATTGACTAATGCGGTCAAATTTTCTAAGACCAAAAATGTATCTTACAGCATTATTAAACACAAGCTGTAACTTAAGCTTGGATCGGAAATCAACTTTACTATCCACCATATCTAAGTAGGAGATAATTAGCACAATCAGCTGAATTACTAATTTTTTTTAGTCTACAGGCACAAATGATGCAGTCCACCTAAGGTTTTGCAGTACATAATAAACCTTGCTAACAACGGAATTTACATGATCTTCGCACGAGAGTGAAGAGTTAATATAAAAACCGAGATTTTTAACCTTATCAACAAATTTGAGCTCGATGCCATCTAAGAAAATTCCCGGTATATTAAGGAAGGAGTAACTAGATTTAAAAACCGGCAAAACAAATGATTTAAGTGGATTAAGGATAAGGTTGTAAGCATTAGCCCAATTAATTATTATTTTGCACAAGTCTTCGTTTACTTTCATACATTAATCATCAACGTGACCAATAGGTCTGAACAGGTACAACTGAAGATCATCCGCATATGCATGGTAACATGATTGCATATTCTGAAAATGTCATTAATGAGCATCGTAAATAAAAGCGGACCAAGTACCGAGCCTTGAGGTACCGCACAGGTTAAATTTCTGAAAGCGGACAAACAATTTCCCACCCTGACTCTTTGAAACCTTCTGACTAAATAACTATATAATAGACGGACCGCCGATACAGAAAAACCAAATTCTAACTCTATTTCCGACATAAAATTGCATGATCAACTGAATCAAAAGCTTTGAAAAAGTCTAACAGGCAGAACAAGCTTATGTGCCGCAGATCATATGGCTGTCTAATGTCATCCAAGATTTTAACAATAGCTGTAGAGCAGCTGTGGCCTGATCGAAAGCCTGACTGAAGTGGGGACATAAGATTATATTTTTTTATGTGTTCCGAGATTTGCACGGCCATTATAGACTCCAACAGTTTAGACAACGGTGATAAGAGACTTACTTGGTGAAAATCAGCTGGTTCATGAGCATCACTTTTTTTGGCTATTGGAATGATTGTCGCTGCTTTCCAAGCCTAAGGAAAACAAGAACTTGTGAAACAGTGATTAAATATGTGCGTCAAAGGACTTAATATGTACGGCAAAATGATTTTAATAAATTTTATTAATATACCATCCCCACCGACGGCATTTGATTAAATCTTATTTACACAACGAGCAACCTCATACTCATCCACAGCAACGAACTCAAAATTAAATGGACTTACAGAATTATTAAATCTTATACTAACAGTAGACGCTATTTGTGTAGATGCTTGTGATAAAATGCTCATTAAGAATATTAGGGTCTACCTGACACTCGTCCGTCTTATCATTACATACCCTAGCAAGTCTTAAGTTGTTCCAAAGCTTTTTGGATGGTTGTCCAGATTCTAGTTTAGACATGAAAAACTTACGTTTTGCTAATTTAACCGACAAGTTAGCTGCATTTCTAGCTCTTTTGTGTTGCTCCCAATTTGCTATTGAGGGGTTTCTTCTCCAACAATTGTACATTTTATTACGCTTTTTTAGAGCCAACTTAACATTTTTTCTAAACCAAGGACAACATTTATCTGAAACACGACGAGAAATTAATGGAACATGTAAGTCGAACAATGTACAAATTTTAGTAACGAAGAAATTGAATTTGTCATTAACAGAACTAAAAAACCAACAATCAGACCAATTTATTGAAGATAGATCATTAAACAAAGATGCATAATCGACAGATTTATAATCACGAAAACAAAAAGTTCCTTCCGTTTCATTTGGTGTGAGATTTATATTTAACGAACGAAAAATAAGATCGTGGTCAGAAATAAAAGAAAGTTGGTCAAAAAGCAAAACATTAGAAACATCAGAGACAACAAAAAGATCCAATAAACTCGGAGGAGCGTTAGTAGCGTAACGCGTAGGTATGCTTGTATTTACTGATTGAAGTCCAACCTCAGCAAGTTTGTTGAAAAATTGCCTAACAAGGTTTTCTATCGATAAAATGTTTAAAATGTTTATCGATCGATAAAGTTTAGTCAATTGCTAAATTTGACACACTAGCAAAAAAAAGATCCAAGCAACAATTACGATACGGATTATAAACACACGACAAAAACACTTTGGCACGATTATCACAAATTTCAACATTAAGAAATTTAACCTCTGATCTACTGGACATCCCTAACAGATTAACATTTAAATAGTTTTTGCAGTAAATAGCAACACTCCCACCTTTCCTATCAATTCGGTCATTGCGAAATAACTTATAATTTTTTAAACTCAAACAAGTCACTGATGTCTTTGTGAAACCATGTTTCGGAGACACAAATGACATCAACACGAGAATTTTCGAAGCAGTACCGAACACAATCTAACTTAATATCATTGAGACTTCTAGCATTCAAATGAACAATGTTCAGTCCCGCTTGCAAAGAACGCCAATCATGGTCTTGTGGACATCACTTGATGCAAGAGACAATATAACTAAGAACACAACTGTAAGCATTGTAGAAAGCTAAGATAGCAATAGAAAACAAAAAGCAGATAAAGCATAAATAAGATATAGAGAAAAGTAGATAAAGTAACTTAGTTGAAGAAATAATAAAATACTTAAAATAAAACCAAAATTATTCCGAATTGACAGCAACAGCAGCACATACAACATTCTGCAACTCTTCGATGCTGTTGACTTTAATGATCTCTCCATCTCTATGAAGTCTGACATGGGCAGCTCCGCGCAGAGTAAATGAATTGAAAATGCTTTTTCTACGTTTGCAAATAATCGCCGCATGCAGCACTCTTCTGGTATCTGCATATATACTTTCATGCAGATAAATGTTGTCAGATTCGAAACCTGCGTCTCTTAAATTTACCGCCTTTTTTGCGTGCCGACGGTAATCCCCAAACGCCTTTAACACACGATTTCTATTGTATGGCGTGTAAAATTTAACATTAACAACACCACTCAACCTATTATTTTTAGCCTTAACACGGAAAATCTCTTTCACTGGTGGAGAGAATGCTTTCTTGTTCTTCCAGTGAGTGGATTTTATTGTTACACTCCGTGAATTTATTTTCAAATGAGTCAACCTCACTCTCCAGTCTGCAGGCCACTCTAGCTATTTCAGACGAAAGCCGATTTAACAGGTTGTCGGTGTATTGCCGAAGACACTCCTCCAATTCCCTCATTTCCTGCTTTGAGTGTGCTTTTATACGCTCTTCCACAGCAAGTAGTTGAGCACCGAAAGTATTTGCGCACCCATTATGCAATTTTGGCGTACTTTCGTTTGTTTTGGTACCGTTGCTGTTGTTGTTGCCACGCAGCTCACGTTGACGATTGAATTGTATTGTATTGTATTGTATTGTATTGTTTTGTATTGTATTCTATTCTATTCTATTCTATTCTATTCTATTGTATTGTATTGTATTGTATTTTATTATATTGTATTATATTGTACTAGCAAATACCCGCTGCTTCGCCTGCGATAAAAATATTAAATACCATGTAAAAATTTTAAATCTAAGAATGAAAATATTTAGTGTTATTAAAACAAATTCAAAATATAAAAATTATTGTGTTTGTTTTGTTTAATTATGAAAAAATGGTATATATATTAAGAAATTACTTTATTTAATTTGAATAACTTATTTAAACCGTAATTGTTATGATGACATAAATTTACCTGGCTTTCTTTTTTTTACTTTTGAAAAAGTCCTGCATAACAGCGTTAGAATAAAATTTGGGTAAAAAATTTTTAAAATTTGTAATCAAAAATGTAGTTCTTTACATATATACTGAAAATTAATATATTCTTCTTAAATTGTTGTAGTTAATCGGCCTTCTGCAGTTATTAATTGTTGTTATTTTGCTTCGGCCAAACAACAATTCTTGTTAAATTTAAAAAAAAACCGATATAATGACATCAAATTTTTGGCGATATCTCAAAACTATAGACTTTCCTAATGCATAACAATGCATTTTTGTATGGACAGTCGTTGATTAATAAAATTAACGATAATTTTCTTTTCTTTTCGAAAATATTTTGTACGGATATTAGGTATGTTTTAAAAAATCTGTTATTATGACATTAAAATTCTTGCGATATCTCAAAACTATAGATTTTCTCAGTATAACTCATAAGCCTCAGAATGAGAAAAAAACGATTGAAATTTCATGTTTTGACTTAGCAAGCAAACATTTCCGCAATTAACAAATCGATTTTCATCCAATTTTCTTTGCTTGAAAGTTCAATTAAGTAAATTGGGAAAATGAGAAAAGGTTTACCGTTACCTCACCAATGCAATGTTTTATATTGTTCTCAAAAAACCTCTAAAATATCCAACTTATAACTTATAACTTTCTTTCATTAAACAGTTTCTATCATTAAAAATCATGGGCCACCTACCCCCCCCCCCTCCTATGATTTTTTGATGAAAACTTATTTGCTTAAAATGTTGTTATATTTTTTGCAATGTGCTACAGCTTAAAAACTAATTTATGTGAAAAACATTTTCAAATATAGCTTAAAAAATAATTCTGTGAAAATTATTTCAAATATTTCAAACTATTCCAAAGTTATATACATAAATCTATGTTTTAATCTATTTCCTTATCTATATATTCATAGTTAACGTTATAGTTATAGTAGAATTTATCCTGACCCAATTCAATGAATTTTTTATGATCGTTTTGTGAATTTGTAAAAGTGTAAATTGACCTTCGAACAAAACATATGCTAGACGTTTCCGTTTGAAACATCAATGCATGACGATCAGAATTTTCTGATATATTATACAGCATTCTTTTTGATGTATAGTATTGCCCGGCAGACGTCCTGCCGCAGACCACCTTACTGCTATATACGAATTTTCATGCTGTTCGGAAAAAAGAATTTATATATTCGCCATTTGTATCAAATTATCAAATTTTAGTCTAAAACAACCAAAACCGTTCGAAGTATAACATTTTTGATTAATTCTGGCCGGTAATGGGGGTGTGGCAAAATTTTTTCACTTAAAACATCTCATACTCGAAACAATAGAATTTTGTATTTTTTGTATTTATTTATTTGACACTTGATTAGTACAATAAGATAAAGTAACATCTTTTATAGTACAACGAATAATATACATAATCAACAAATCACATATATATATATAAGATAAAAATATAAAACAAAAACTATATAAAAAAAAAACTAGCAAATGCCAGAATTTCAGCTCAATTAACCTTAAACCTAGTGCGCTTTGCTTTACTCTAAGCTTATCCCCCGAAAAGTGGACTTAACTAAAGTGGGTCATGCCCATTTTTAGTAAAGTTAGCGAAAGTAACCATACAACGTAGATTACCAAATTCTAGTCTCATACGACCAAAATCGTCTGGAATATAGCATTTTTTGCAAAAAGTGGGCATGGAAAGTAGACATGGCAAATCTAACATAGCATATTACGATAAAGTTGGAATAACAAATCGTTTGATAACTATATCGTGTTAATCGGTTCAGTGGTTCTTGCGTGATTGTCAACCGTCCGTGCAGTGTCACAACGCTTTTATATATTCGTATAGATAGGCTAACACAATCTCAAGTGGGGAAAAGCTGGCTGGCAAGGCTGCAAAACATAATTAATGCTGATAACAAAATTCTGGCAACTCCCCTCAAAACATTAACAAAGAAAATTAATTAACACTGTATGAAAGCAATAATCTCCCTGAAAGTAAAGCTGGATTCACTGATCACCTTCAGCATGTTTTGAAAGTTTTTTTCACATTAAGTTTTCGCTTAGAGAGAAAAATTTCTGCACACTCTCAACTTGATTAACATTATTTTAAATCACACAAAAACATGCTGAAGGTTATCAGTGAATTCAGCTTAACTACACAACAGGCTGTCGTGTTATATTGAGAGAAGCTCTCTCGACAAAGAGAGAAAAGCTTTGTTTGCTGTTATATTGTGCTGCTGGTTGAATATAGGCATCAAATAAAATGCGTGATTTTGCAATAATTAAAGAATACATTTTTCGAAAACCTTGGTAAGCTATAACAATCTATATTATCATAGGAATCAAATAAAAAAAGAATTATCAAAATCGGTTCAGCGTTTACCGATCTTATTCTGGATGAAATTTCGTGAGTCTCCTTTTATATAATAGTATAGATTATATTGTATTATATTGTATTATATTGTATTATATTGTATTATATTGTATTATATTGTATTATATTGTATTATATTGTATTATATTGTATTATATTGTATTATTTATTTATTGGCCAAACAAGGCAATGCAAATTACTTATTCTAACTTATTCTAACAGGTTTTGTTTACTTATTACTAAGTTTTTTGTTTTTCTTCTCCCCTTTCCTTGTTTTTATTTTATTTTTTATTTGATGCTCTTAGTGGGCATACTCCGCCCACCAGATTGACATGATTTCAAAAACCATGTCAAAACTAAGAGAAGAGGAGGAAAACAAGAGAGACTATATACACACTTAAGATACGATGTATATATATTATTCTTAAAGACTACAAGGACGTAAATGGGAGATTTGGAGAGGGATGTTAAAGAATTTTGATTTATTAAACTAAATGCTTATACATATAAATCCATACATGTATGTAGTTTATCTGAGGCCTGTGTTAATTCTGATTACTGAGTGATTTATATAGGGTTTGCTTGAAAGAGGATTTGGACATAGAAGGTGAGTAGTATATAGAGATATTATTAAATTCTCTGCAACAACGATTGATGGGTTCATTATTTGCATATGTAGTTTGGTGCTGATATTCAGTTAACAATCGAGTATGCCTAGTGCGCCTAATTGGATCGTTAAAGGAAATCATATTAGAAATATATTCGCTGTGAATAGCACCATTAATTACATCAAATGTGAAGCATGAGCCCAATAACGATCTTCTTGTTGATAGTGGCATCAAATTTAAAAGGCTGAGTCTATGTTCATATGATGGAAGGCTACAATAATCATGGGGGTTGTACATATCTCTAAGCGCGTATAGTAAGAACTGCTTTTGAATAGACTCAATTCTTTCTCTATGGGAATCGAAAGATGGATTCCAAATTATGCATGCATATTCAAGTATTGGGCGCACTAATGCACGGTACAAGGATGTAGTGACCCATATATTCTTGAATTCATTTGCACGCCTTTTTATAAAACCGAGCTGTTTGCTGGCCCTGGACACAATTTTACCATAGTGCAGATTAAAGCGCATCTTGCAATCTAAGACAACTCCAAGATCCACTATATGGTTGACCCTTTTTAGTTCGATACTATTGAGGTGGTAGGTATGTAATGTTACGTTGTTTTTACGAGAAAAGCTAATAACATTGCATTTATTGACATTAAGATGTAGTTTATTTTGAAAACACCATTGCTCAAGAGACAACAATTTTGATTGCAAAAAATTTACATCCACATCTGATTGAATTGAATAGTACATTTTTAAATCATCTGCATACATAAGATGTGGGATATCGTTAAGAACTTCTGACAGATCGGATATGAATATGTTGAAAAGAAGAGGACCAAGATGACTATCTTGCGGAACTCCCGAGGAGATTGCAATTTTTTTCGATAGAACTCCCTGGAATTTAACAAACTGGGATCTGCCGTTTAAATATGATTTTAGCCAACTTAGTATGGACCCTGCAACACCAAATTTTTCTAACTTATATATAAGAATGTTGTGATCAACTCGATCAAAAGCTTTACTGAAATCAGTATAAACAGCATCTATTTGGTGCCCTTTTTCCATTTTGACTAAAACATCTGATACCATAATCATGAGATTAGTGGTGGTAGATCGCCCTTTTCGGAACCCGTGTTGCTGCTCATTTAGACGTGGGTTAATGAAACTTGTTAGCTTTTCACAAATAAGTTTTTCAAAAAGTTTTGGAATGGCTGACAAGATTGCTATGCCTCTATAATTTTCAACTGATCTTTTATCACCATTCTTGTAAATTGGCGTAAGATGGGATGATTTCCAATATGAAGGAAATGTCCCACAAACCAGTGATTCGTTAAAGATTATGTGTAATGGCAATAGCAGTAGGTCTAAACATCGCACCAAAAAGCTTGTAGGTATTAAGTCTGGTCCTGGTCCCTTTAATATATCCAGTTCTTTTATTGCATTAGAAATCTCTTCCTGGGTTAAATATAAACTATCAACTATAATAGTTGAGCTAGGAGAAGTTTCAGATAAGGTGGTAGGAAGACAAAAGACCTCCTTAAAGTGATCGGCATACAAGTTGCTTATTTCAAGAGAATTGGACGAAGTGACATTACCTTTAAACATAGACGATGGATAGCCGCTAGATTTGCGCTTCATGTTAACAAAGTCAAAGAATTTTCTCGGCTCTTGGACAATTTTTTCTCCGATGATGTTCGTGTACAACTTGTACGCTTCTTCTGACTTGATAGAGAACTCTCTTGATAGCTCGTCATATCTAAGCTTCAGTTCATCGCTTATATTATCAGTGTTTTTGAGAAGTTTGTAGATTTTATTTCTTTGATTCCTCAAAAATCTGAGATTGTTGTCTAGCCATGGTTCAGTGAGCTTATTCTTTTTCTTTATTATTGGCACGTAACTTTCGATAGCGGTAAAAATGTGCTGATAAAATATAGAGACAGCACTGTCTAAATCTAAATTGAATAGAATATGATTCCAATTTAGAGAACTAAGATAACATTTTATTCTTTCATAATCGGCGTTGAGGTAATCGTACGTAATGGTGTTATTATAAGACTGGGTAAAGTTGATGTCATTAGCAGAGAAAACAACTTTTAAGGCTGTATGATGAACAGTGTTGGTTAATAAATTTTCTGCTCCCATGCATGGACTAACCTTCACTTCTTCATACGAGTTAGTAAAAATTAGGTCCAACCATCTGCCATTCTGATTTTGTACAGAAGAGACTTGCTGCAAATCACTGCCATAAAAGGTGCTAAGTAAGTTGAAGTCTATGGCATTAGAAAGATTTACAGGAAGAAGAAAGTTGTCGTTTTCGTCGGTGACAAAAGATATATTTGGGCGATTGAAGTCACCAAGAATAACAACTTTATCTTCCTCTTTTAGGGAGGAGGTAAAGGTGGTCAGTGTTTCACATAGCTCGTTGTATGTTGTTTCACTTGAGCCGGGAGGAATGTAAACGACACCTATGTACACATTGAGGCTTTTACCTGAACAAACTCTAATAATTCGGTAATCGAACAGTTTATGGTTAGGTGTGTCTATTAGCTCACTTGAAAGGGAATTGTGAGATGCTACAAGGACACCACCTCCTCGAGAAAGACCTGTTGAGGAGTAGTCCCGATCGTTTCTGAAGACAGTCCAATTGCTATCAAGAATTTCCTCATTATTGAAGGTTTCGTTTAGCCATGTCTCAGTGAATACTAGGACATTGAAGTGGCATGATTTAGCGTCAACATAAAGTTTGTTTAATTTGCTTCTCATGCCGCCACAGTTATGGTAGAATATATTTAAGAAAGAAGAGTTAGGAACGATAATATTGCTGTTGCTCTTTACGAGATTTTTGAAGAAGAGAAACATGTTTAGCTTTGACATGAGCGCCATAGGTTTCCAGATCCACCTTGACTTGATCAACCGTTACACCCAGGTGCTCGTGAAAGCGGACAAATAAATTACGCAAGTCTTCAACACCGGTAGGAAGACCTTCTTGCTGAATTAATACTCTAAGATTAGTTTTGGTCTTGCCTTCAATGCATGTTGAATCAGGGGCTTTATACATATAAGCGAGATACAGGCGAACATTGTTATAAACGTTGTTCTCCCTGAGGCGAGAAAGGGCATATCTGCTCTCAGTGCCTTCGCAAGAGTTTAGTGTCAATTTCACTTTTGGAGGAAGTAGGGGGTCTAAAAATGACGTAGGACTACCAGGTTGGTTGCAAAGCTCATTTGAAACAGAAGATGGTTTTGGTAAACCACTTCCGGTTGGTGGTGAAGGATTAAGAGTATGAGAATGGATAAAGTTTGGATATTTCTCACAATTGGTTTCATTATTGTTAAGATTAAATGAAACCCGTTTACGTGTTTGATGAGTTTGCGGTTTAGATGCTAGATTGCTTCCAGTAATCATCTTATTATAAGATGAAGCCGTATTCTGGTTAATTATGGGAGAAAATATGGGGAAAATGCTAGTTTTCAGATTCCAATTAGAATCTGAATTATGGTGGGTTGCACAAGGTTGTTTGATGAATTAGATTATATTGTATTATATTATGTTATATTATATTATATTAGCAGAAAAAAACTTTACGCTAAATCCAAGGCCAGTGCAATGTGCATAAAAACGTTTACACTGCATAATATTGCGACAATGAACTTACTAGCATTCAAGGCTTAGTAGCAATCCATTGAACTTATGTTGTCAATATTTTGCATTTATGTATTTTCCAATTATTTTATTTTAGCTATAAATAGTTCGCTAAATCAATAAAGTTTTTGAGTGCAATTATCAAGATTTCAAATTCAAGTTGTGTTGTTATTTATTCAAGATCACAGTATAATTGGTTAATGCACCAAATATACATGGAATAGAACATGGCTCAAGTGCCTGGTCTAAAACATAGAATATAGTATAAAAGCATACTATACACATTCTGAACCGTATGTTCAGTTGTTCTGGCCCATGTGGGCGTTTGTTCCATACTTCATGTGCTGGGATCTCTTAGTCGTGTCTTGATGATTTAATCTCACCACGATCTGGTCTTCGCTGGTATTGTGCTTCGTGTAGAGTTCTCTCACCAGATAAGTTTTTCTCAAAAATTAAGCTTTTCGGTGATAGTCGTAGCACTTTCAATGACAATTTTAGAGAAATTGTTACATTTTTTAACTAAGTAAGCGCCGCACCTAGTACTAGCATTTATGATGAAAAGTCTTAATCAGAAAATATTTCGAGTGTGTTGTCTCAGACGCTTCCAGCCTTTTCTTATGAGACTCAAAAGATTTCATCTGATTAAGACCGAAATATTTCGAAGAATAAGAGGAATACTTAAAAAAATTAAAAATATGAAGCGACGCTTCCAGCCACTTTTGCCAGAAAATAGAGTTATTACTTCATCTCCTCTATCTGTTTCTCCGCCTGCAAGAAATGAGATTGTTTTTTCTAATGAGTGCAATAGTTCATTAAATTTTAGAGCGGTGTCGAGAAGAAAGAAGGTTTTCATTCCACGCCTTCAGCCCGATACAACAAGTGACAATGCATTGACGTTTGTCAAACATAACCAATTAGTTAGCCAGACTACTTTCGGCTCATGCAAAAAAATTGGTAATAAACCTTCCCACGCTTCATTTATTCTCACAGTTGCTGCTGAAGAGTTTGCAACTGTTCTGAGCTCTAATTTGTGTGCTGATAATCAGCCCTATTCCAGAATCCGTCGTAATGAATTTCCGAACGTAAAGCTACGCTACAAATTTGCTAATCCAAAATCCGAACGAAACTTCCCCTTTTCGAACTTTCTTTCGGGAGATCGAAAACAACTGGTTACAACAGCAGACAAATAAATAAAAAGAAAAATTGAAAAACTGAAGTGTTTTTGATCAAAATTTTATTTTTTAGCTGTGATTTTTAATGCATTTTATTGCAATTGCAATTTTCGCACAATAAAAGGAAGATTTCTCACATAGAGAATCTATGAAAATTCGTCGAAGAATATTGCGAGATTCAATCAACCCTTTGGAAATGGATTATGAAACGTAGGAAATGCACTAAATAAATTTCAACTAACATATTCACAGGTTTAAATAAAAATAATTTATTTTTTATTATTAACCAAAAATTAATTATAAGTTTTATTTTACGACCTAATTCTATAAAAATTTAATTGTTTTATTTTGTCGTAAACAAATCAGGCTTTCGTGAAAAAATCCGAAAAACAGCTGTCAAAAGTTGATACGCTCGGAATGTGTAGTTGCAATGCTACGAATGTAAGAATTCGATTCGGATTGTAGAATACTTCATTACGAATCCGAAAGAAAATTTACGCTACAACGGATTCTGGAATAGGGCTGAATGTCTTAATTTCTGAGTTTAAGCCGAAACATAGGTCTAGAAGGACGAATAATATCGCCAGTCAGACCCAAAAAAACTAATTAGGCTTTCCCTTTACTATCAAAATGTAAGGGGACTGCGTTCAAAGACGCGTGACAGTTTTTTGTCAACTCAGAATTTTTCTGGAGATGTTATCGCGTTAACTGAAACTTGGTTAAACGGAGGAATTACTGACTTAGAACTGTTTGACAATAGTTTTCAAGTATATAGGAAGGACAGGCACGCTGAAAATAATTCTGCAGTTGGCTTTGGTGTCCTATTAGCTGTAAGGAACTCCTGTGTTAGTTCCTTTATTGATATTTTCTGCTATGCTAATATCGAACTTATATTCGTTAAGGTTGTACATTGCAATTCTAATGTATATGTTATTAATGCATACGTTCCTCCCAAGAGCAGTGTAGAGGTGTATGCAAGCCTTGCGGATTGCATTGAATTTATTTTAAATTTACTTGAAGTTAATGACGACATTTTATTGTTGGACGATTTTAATTTGCCTGACATAAAATTACATTCTTTTGACGATGAAACACATTTTTGTGCATCTAATTCGAAGACACGCCAAGAACATATATTTGTTGAAAATATAGGTTCTGACTTACAACAAGTTAGTTGTATTTATAATAGTCTGGAAAGGCTGCTTGACCTAGTCTTAACTACAGACAGTAACAATGCCATTGTTCAGAAGGCACTTCATGCTTTGACAACTATTGATAATTACCATCCACCTTTGAGTATTTGGTATAAATCCGTTAGGGAGAATATGGTAAATTCAAGCTCTGTTGACACAGTTTATGAATTCAATTTCAAAAAAGCTGACTTTTTGAAATTGAATCATCTGATTTGAATCTCTGAGACTTGGTTCAATGTCGAAATGCCAAATGCGCTGTTTATGTTAAAAGGTTACAAAATTTTCCGAGCAGATAGACTGAGCCATGCTGGAGGTGTGGCCATGTATAGCGCAACAATATCCCTTGTAGGCTTATATATACATCTCCCGAAAGTGCAATCGAAGTTTTGTTCATATCGTTATCGAATGGTACCAGCAAAATGCTTATCGGTACTGTCTATCGTCCTAGTCGTACTGTAGATACTTCTCATCTCATAAGCCTCATAGAAAATTTGTCGATATCCTATTCACACATTGTCATTGCAGGAGACTTCAACTTCAATGCAATTTAATAATGGAAAATCACTTACGTAATGATATGCGTGACTTAGGCCTTCTGTCAGTTAACTCCCAACCTACTCACTTCACTCACTCAATCAATACCCTTCTAGACTTGTTCTTTGTTAATGATCTAACTAAAATACTTCTCTATGACCAGCTATCAGTACCCAACTTTTCCAAGCACGATCTTCTCTTCTTAGCTTTTGATTTCCATATGGTAAACTAACCGTATTGTGTCCTCTTACGTGATTTTAAGTATATTGACTACTACCATCTCGATCAAGAAGCTAGACAGATAAATTGGCAAGGCATTTATGGAATGTCATCAAGTGAAGACCAGATTTGTTATCTGCAGCAAAATATTATTAACCTTTTTAATGAATTCGTACCAACAAAGACTAAAAACATTAAAACGCAACAAAAACCGTTATTTAACAATTATATCAAAGGGCTTCTAGCAAAACGAAACGCTTTATACAACCGGTGGAAGCGATTCAAAACTCCAGAATTTTATATTGAATTTAAAGAAATGAGAAAAGAACCAAACAATGAAATAGCTGCATTTAAAAAAATTCTACAGCAACAAATATAAACACGCAGTTAAATCAAGAATGATTTGGAAAGAAATCCGTGATATTGGAGTTGGTAAAAACCTAGCTGTTGTAGATGAGAATATTGATGTAAATGACCTTAACAAAAATTTTGTGAACATTACCATGCCTTCCGTTATTAATAATGTTACTACTTGTAGACATGGTTCTCTGTCTTTTACTCTTGGTGCAGATATGGTTTTTTCTTTCCGTTGCGTATTGTTGCGATTAACGCTTTAATTCAAAGACAGTTCAGTTTTTAAAGTACTTGATTGACTTAAATTTATTAAGTTTAAATTCATGTTCGTATATGTTTGTTAGGTTATTCCAAGCTTAAACTTTAGTTATTAGCAGTAGTACTATAGCAGTACTTTAAAATTCCTGTAAAATGGAATATCAAATAGAAATAATTAATTACAACAAATAGTTCAACTATTCTTACTTTTTTAGTCTTGAATTTTAATTTATGTTTAGAGTTTAATATATACGCGCGCGCTGCGCTGAGCTTCAAACAGGAAAAGGCAGAAATTAGGTTATGCGATAATTACATCGTGTTTTAATATTGAGCTTGCTGAATTGCAGCTGTGTCAATCGATGTCAGTGTCAATTGTTGAGATTAGCGTTGCCAACACTCCCCCTCGGTATGTCGGGCGCCACGCCTGGCCTACCATTTTTCTTTTGGACATCTAAAACTGATAATCGGACAGCTGGTCTTTCATAAATCCCAGTTGAAGTTTATACTACAGCTTTTCTGACTTGTCCATCTTTTCCAAATGAGACATCGAGCCAAGTATTCCTTTTGGCCAAGTTTTTTTGACCCTTCTTTTTGGCCAAGTATTTCGTGGGCTATTTTCATCTACTACTACCACCACGTCTCCTCTTTCAATACCTTTGACTGGTTGGTACCATTTAGTCCGTCGAGTAAGCGTTGGAAGGTACTCCCGTACCCACCTCTTCCAGAAAGTATTTGCAAATTGTTGTGCTTGCATCCAGTTCTTTTTCAGCAAAATGTTGTCATCGCATATGATGCCATCAGGTTTTTCACCGTTGGACGATCCTAACAGGAAGTGGTTTGGCGTGAGGGCTTCCTCACTTTCATCGTCGAGCGGAAGGTATGTTAGCGGTCTTGTGTTGATAGTTCTTTCAGCCTCTAGCAACATGCTATGTAGTAGCTCATCAGTTGGATTTCGAGCAGGCAGTATTTGAAAAAGTATCTTTTTGACTGACTGGACTGGTCGTTCCCAACTTCCGCCCATGTGAGGTGACGCCGGAGGGTTGAAAATCCATTTTGTAACTGAGCTGGAAAACTCCTCGGCCAATTGAGTATTTTGGTGTTGAATTGCCTCTCTTAATTCTCGCCCAGCCCCGTGAAAGTTGGTTCCATTGTCGCATTTTATTTCGACAGGAACTCCACGCCTTGCTATGAACCTTTTAACTGCGAGAATACACGAATCTGATGACAGAGTACTGGCAAGCTCGATATGAATTGCCCTGACTGTAAGGCATGTGATCAAAACACCCCACCGCTTTTCTGTGCTTCGACCAACAACAACCGTCATTGGACCGAAATAGTCTAGACCAATGTATGAGAAAGGCCTTGTATATGCCGAAAGTCTTGCTAAAGGTAAATCAGACATCTCTGGAGGTTTTGGTGAAGCACGCTGATTTTTACATAGCTGACACTCGTTCCTCACTTTTTTCAATAATATGCGCATTCGAGATATAGAATACTTTTGTCGCAACTCGTTAATTACGGTTTCATTGTTCCGATGGTGAAAACGCTGATGATATGACTGAATTATCAAATTTGTCACGTAATGGTTTTAGGGTAATAAAATCGGACGTTTAACGCAGTAATTTATACTGAGCGCAGCATCTATTCTTCCTTTTGTACGCAGTATGCCTTGTTCATCTAGGTAAGGAGATAATTTGAAAAGAGGGCTGGATTTATTTAAGTATTTCTTACTACCGATAGCTGAGTCTTTATTTGAAAGCATTATAGATATTTCGATGCTGTAAGCGTCACTTTGTGCCAGTCGATAAAAGTAGTTTTCGGCTGCTAAGTATTCGTCTTTTTCGATGTATCCTGTTTTCCTGGTAGCACCTTTTTTATACGAAGATAAGTTCCATATAAAACGAAGAACATAAACGAATGTTCGAACAAGCTTACCCCAGCTAGAATATCTTTCAAAGTCTTTAATTTTTAGTTTGTGTTCAAAATGATGCAAACTGTGTTTTTTGAGTTCTTCAGTTGTCTCACGCTCAAATAGATTTTGAGGCCAAAGCTCTTCTGGCTCCCTCAAAAATGGTGGACCATTGTACCAACGGCTAGGTGAGGTGAAGTCTGGGGAATTTGGCCATTTAGTCGCATCGTCAGCAACATTTAATTTAGTGGGCACGTATCTCCACTGTTGCATATATGATAAATCGAGTATTTCACTTACCCTAAAAGCTACGAACTGGCGGTACTTCCGGTGGTCGGACTGAATCCAACTCAGAACGGTTTTTGAATCCGACCATAACGTCTGATGTGCAATTTTGATTGTACGTCATTCAACAATGTTTTTAGCTAAACGAGCTCCCAACCTTGCTGCCTCCAGCTCTAGGCGCGGAATTGACAGCATCCTTAAGGGAGCGACCCGTGTCTTTGCTGATATAAAGCTGCACTCGACATAATTTCCTTTGGAGGCTCTGAGGTACGCGACTGCTGCAAAGGCATTTTCGCTCGCGTCAACAAATACGTGAAGCTGCAGATCATCGTGTTCTCCAAACTTGATGGCGCGAAGATAGCACCTAGGAATTTTAACGTTATTTATGGTTTTCAAATTTTTTACCCAGAAGCACCATTTTCTATATTGAACATCTTGGATTGGATCGTCCCATTCTAAAGAAGTTCTCCAGATTTCTTGCATTATAATTTTGAAATAAACAATAAAATGAGCAATAAACCCGAGTGGGTCGAAAATGGTCATCATTACTCGAAGAACTTGCCTTTTCGTAGGCCAAACGTTTTCATTTAAAAGATGAAGAAATGATGTCTTCGGAGAAGGATTGAACGTGAAGCAGTCAGTTGACGTGCACCACCACAAACCCAAAACGCGTTCAGCTATTGACTCTTCAGATCCAATGTGTAATTTTTGTGTTTGCTTACCTCCAAGCGCGTCTATCACCTTTGGAGAGTTGGAAATCCAGTTATGTATTGCAAAGCCGCCCTTTGCGTGAACATATTTTACATCGCTCGCTAATTTAATCGCCTCTTCAATGGTACCTACGCTGACCAATAGATCATCAACATAATGATTTTGAATGATTGACTCAACTGCTGTTGGAAACCTTTGTTTGTACTCTAGCGCGTTTTTATTTTTAACGAACTGGGCACAGCTGGGTGAGCAGGTTGCTCCAAATGTTAAAACCTGCATAACATAAACATTTTGCTCTCTGTTAGCAATATCTTGATTCCACAAAAAACGTTGCACTTGTTGATCTGCTTCACGCACCCTTATTTGGTGCAACATATCGCGTATGACTGCGCAAACTGCAACCGGGTTCTCTCGAAAACGATACAGGATAGACTTTAGTGAAATCAGCTGATCCGGACCCTTTGAAAGCATGGAATTTAATGAGATGCCGTCTACTTTTGCAGCTGCGTCCCACACAATACGAAGTTTTCCAGGTTTGTTTATATTTGAAACGGTGAAAATGGGCAAGTACCATACTCTGTCGTATGTTTTATTAAGTTCACAAGCTGATAGTTTTCGAATATAGCCTTTTGCTAAGTAACCTTCCATTTGCATTTTAATATTATTTGCCAACGCTGTATTTTTCAACAATTTTCTTCGAAAACATTCGTAGTGCTGCATTGCCATTGGCAAACTATTCGGCAGCTTGACTTCGTCATATTTCCATAATAAAGATGTTTCAAATCTATCGTTAATCCGAATTGCGTTGGTTTTTAAACTAGCGGTAGCGCGCACTTCCTCTGCTGATTTGACGATATGAGAAGGCGATGTTACAGCCAAACTATCAAGAGAGAAGTACTCCTTCATCATTTCTTGCAGCTATTCATCGTTCTTCTTGCATTCGCGCATATGGAAATGAAAGGTTTTTTGTATGAGATCCATATGCTCGCACTTTCCAAATACCACCCAGCCCAAGCGTATTTTCGTAGCAGCTGGTGCACCTTCGCTACCTTCTCTTGCTTTTAGCGGAAATCCGAGCTTCCAATTGTCCAAGCCGATCAAAATTCTGGGAGCAGCATGCTCATATGATTGCAAAGGAATACCTTGCAAGTGGGTATATTTGGAAGCTAAATCGCTTGATTGAAGAGTTTGCTTAGGCAGATCGAGAGAGTTGACCGTTCTTATATTGTGGAGTAGTACCTTTACTACTGCTGGTACCTGAAATATCCACTGACAGTACCTGTGAGTCTTCTTCTATGCGCTGTGTCTGCCCTGTCCACTTTAAGCAAAGTGGTTGTGTCGGTCCAACGATGTTTACTTCGTTTGCCAGCGAAGCGTCCATGAGAGTTAATAACGACCCTTCGTCCAAGAAAGCGAACGTGTGCACATCTGCGCTATCGCTATGCATTATAACTGGAATGATACGGAAATATGTTAAATTTTGTGTTGACCTGTGGGCATTGCAGTTATACTGGACGATCGAAGACGTTCCTGCCGGTGCTGGTGGTGAATTTATATTGGCTTCTTTATTTTTGTGCAGAAGAGAGAGGTGCCTGTATACACATCCGTTTACACTGCACAATTTGTTCGATCGACATGCTGTGTTAAAATGATGTTGTAAGCAAGTACGACACAAACGAAGCCGCTTTAATGTGTCCGATTTATCATTAAGGGTCATATTTATGAATTTTTCACAGCTATAAATTTGTGCACACTGTTTACTACATACCTTGCATTTTCGCATGTTCTGTTTGCCACTTTCTTCGTTGTTGTTTTCAGCATGCGTGTTGAGATGAACTCTTTCTTTAGTCTGACGTTTGTCGATTTTCTTTTCTATGAAGTAAGAGGGTGTAAGTGTTACGTCGCTGACAGTTTCTGCAAGCTCAAATAGCCATGTGCTGAAAGTTTCTAAATTGACTACTGAAAGTGATCGCTTGTACACTGCCCAATTTAGTTTTATTTGTGCTGGCAATTTAACAACAAGCTCTTGCATCAAAACTGGATTGCTTAAGTGATCGTTCATGTTGGCTGCTTTCATTGTAGAGCACATATTTTGAACTGCAAGTGCAAAATAAATTATAGTTTCTAATTTATCTGCTCTCGGAGCAGGCTCATTTTGTACTTTAAGCATTAATGAGTGAATAATGATTTCCGGGCCCCCATACATCATTCGAAGTATTGAAATTATGCTTGGAACGTTCGCAGGCAACAGCAGTCTACTGCGAACCAACTCCAGTGCCTTACCTTTTAGAGATTTTTGTAGGCGTATTAGGTTTTCCTCATTGGTAAATCCGCATAGTTGAGTGCTTGCCTCAAAATTACTGTTAAACAGTGGCCAATTCTCAGGATTGCCGCTAAATATGGGCAAATCCGTTGAAGTTGAATGTCTCGCTGCAAGTTGATGGTTACTTAGTGGCAAATGTTCTTGTGCAGAGGTCTGCATTCTTAAGATTATTTCTGTTTGTTGAGAGGGGTAGGAAAAGTTGACGTTATTTTCTGCTTGTCTCTGAAAGGACATAGCCGAGGCGTTGAGTTTACAGGTAGTTGCGGCAGTTCTTTCTGCCAGGCTTGGAATGTTTCGCTGTGTTTCTCCAGTATTCTGATGTGCTGCATTTAGTGGATCTGACCTTATTCTGTCCGCTTTAGAAAATTGCTGTTCATCTGTTGTTGAATGCCTAGGTTGAACACTGACTTCTTCGTCGCTAGCGCATTCGTCCATGAGTAGTTGAAGCTTCCTTCGTAAATACTCAGCATCTCACTTTTCCTGCATAGCCCTTTCTTCCTCGAGCAATCGTAGCTTAATAGATTTGCTCTTAGATAAAGTTGTTGATTTCACTGAAATTATAGAATTTACTGGCGATTTGTTGCCGCTAGACGCCATTTTGGTAGTGCACGCATTGCATGACCAGTCTCGGAATTCGACTTCAGATGAAGTCCCCGTGCATGCAAAATGGAACCATTCATTACATGAATCGCATTGCACCATATCATCATTGTCTAGCTCATCGCATAGTTGTCAGCTAGAGCTTACTATTTCTTTGCGCCTGTTTCATGAATTAGGTGCCTTTGCACCCGCTTGTCCATTTTCTGACATTGCAGATATCGTCGCAATTTTTGGTTAAAAAGGAATTTTAAAGAATTGTTGCGATTAACGCTTTAATTCAAAAACAGTTCAGTTTTTAAAGTACTTGATTGACTTAAATTTATTAAGTTTAAATTCATGTTCGTATGTGTTTGTTAGGTTATTCCAAGCTTAAACTTTAGTTATTAGCAGTAGTACTATAGCAGTACTTTAAAATTCCTGTAAAATGGAATATCAAATAGAAATAATTAATTACAACAAATAGTTCAACTATTCTTACTTTTTTAGTCTTGAATTTTATTATATGTTTAGAGTTTAATATATACGCACGCGCTGCCCTGAGCTTCAAACAGGAAAAGGCAGAAATTAGGTTATGCGATAATTACATCGTGTTTTTATATTCAGCTTGCTGAATTGCAGCTGTGTCAATCGATGTCAGTGTCAATTGTTGAGATTAGCGTTGTTAACACGTACATCAAAGAGAGGCACTGACTAGTCTCCTGTTAATAAAGTCCAACGCTCTAGGTTTCGATGAAATTCATCCTCACTTTCTAAAAATCCTTCTTCCATTAGTACTACCTTATATAACCCACATCTTTAGCACAATTCTCACTACTTCTGTCTTTCTTAAATATTGGAAGCAAGCCAAAATCATTCCAATACCAAAAACACGCAATCAATATCGACCTGTGGCCATATTGTCATACTTAGCAAAGGCGTTTGAATTGATTGTACGCCAGCAAACTAGCGATTATTATTATTATTATTATTATTATTATTATTATTATTATTATTATTATTATTATTATTATTATTATTATTATTATTATTATTATTATTATTATTATTATTATTATTATTATAATTATTATTATTATTATTATTATTATTATTATTATTATTATTATTATTATTATTATTATTATTATTATTATTATTATTATTATTATTATTATTATTATTATTATTATTATTATTATTATTATTATTATTATTATTATTATTATAATTATTATTTTTATTATTATTATTATTATTATTATTATTATTATTATTATTATTATTATTATTATTATTATTATTATTATTATTATTATTATTATTATTATTATTATTATTATTATTATTATTATTATTATTATTATTATTATTATTATTATTATTATTATTATTATTATTATTATTATTATTATTATTATTATTATTATTATTATTATTATTATTATTATTATTATTATTATTATTACTATTATTATTATTATTATTATTATTATTATTATTATTATTATTATTATTATTATTATTATTATTATTATTATTATTATTATTATTATTATTATTATTATTATTATTATTATTATTATTATTATTATTATTATTATTATTATTATTATTATTATTATTATTATAATTATTATTTTTATTATTATTATTATTATTATTATTATTATTATTATTATTATTATTATTATTATTATTATTATTATTATTATTATTATTATTATTATTATTATTATTATTATTATTATTATTATTATTATTATTATTATTATTATTATTATTATTATTATTATTATTATTATTATTATTATTATTATTATTATTATTATTATTATTATTATTATTATTATTATTATTATTATTATTATTATTATTATTATTATTATTATTATTATTATTATTATTATTATTATTATTATTATTATTATAATCAGGGAAGACAATTATATGCAAATGCATATAATATATGCTTTTGCATATTTGGACGTTTTGTTAATAATTTTGCATATTTATAACGATTGTGCTTATTTGTGCATATTTTTACATATTTTTAACTTTTCGAACAGATTTTAGCTTGTAATCGGGCAAATTTTGATACTTCCTTCACATCTGGCAACATTGTAATTTCTTTGATATTATATATATTTATAAAGAGATATTATATTATATATGTATAAAAAATATTTTGTTTAAAAACTCACAGACAATGGATCCATACGCTGAAAGTCTCCTTCCGAACGAAGTCCCTTATTTTAAATGGTGCCCAACTACATCCTGCGATGTCGAGCGGTCTTTCTCACAATACAAAACATTGTTGGCTGAAAATCGTAGAAAATTTCTTTTTGATAATATAAAAATGCATTTAATTGTTCAGTGTAATCGCTGAATGCAATACACTGTTTTTGCTATAAGCACCATATAAAATAATGGACTTCGTCCGGAAAGAGACTTTTGGCATTGGCTTCGAGCTACCAAACAAAATATTCATTAAATGATTAAAATAGAATTAAATTTTTACTTTATAATTAAAATTATAATTTATTTAAACTGAAATATTTACTTTTACGCCTTGAAAGGGCTATTGTTTTGTTTTTTTTATGAACTATTGAATAAAATTTTGAATAATAAAACTCCGACTTCGACATTTTTCGTGCTTATTTGATGGCATATTTTGCCATTTTTTAGAGCATATTAGCATACTTATTTTAGATTTTTTCGTGCATATTTCTGTCTTCCCTGATTATTATTATTATCATTATTATTATCATTATTATTATTATTATTATTATTATTATTATTATTATTATTATTATTATTATTATTATTATTATTATTATTATTATTATTATTATTATTATTATTATTATTATTATTATTATTATTATTATTATTATTATTATTATTATTATTATTATTATTATTATTATTATTATTATTATTATTATTATTATTATTATTATTATTATTATTATTATTATTATTATTATTATTATTATTATTATTATTATTATTATTATTATTATTATTATTATTATTATTATTATTATTATTATTATTATTATTATTATTATTATTATTATTATTATTATTATTATTATTATTATTATTATTATTATTATTATTATTATTATTATTATTATTATTATTATTATTATTATTATTATTATTATTATTATTATTATTATTATTATTATTATTATTATTATTATTATTATTATTATTATTATTATTATTATTATTATTATATTATTATTATTATTATTATTATTATCATTATTATTATTATTATTATTATTATTATTATTATTATTATTATTATTATTATTATTATTATTATTATTATTATTATTATTATTATTATTATTATTATTATTATTATTATTATTATTATTATTATTATTATCATTATTATTATTATTATTATTATTATTATTATTATTATTATTATTATTATTATTATTATTATTATTATTATTATTATTATTATTATTATTATTATTATTATTATTATTATTATTTTTATTATTATTATTATTATTATTATTATTATTATTATTATTATTATTATTATTATTATTATTATTATTATTATTATTATCATTATTATTATTATTATTATTATTATTATTATTATTATTATTATTATTATTATTATTATTATTATTATTATTATTATTATTATTATTATTATTATTATTATTATTATCATTATTATTATTATTATTATTATTATTATTATTATTATTATTATTATTATTATTATTATTATTATTATTATTATTATTATTATTATTATTATTATTTTTATTATTATTATTATTATTATTATTATTATTATTATTATTATTATTATTATTATTATTATTATTATTATTATTATTATTATTATTATTATTATTATTATTATTATTATTATTATTATTATTATTATTATTATTATTATTGTTATTGTTATTATTATTATTATTATTATTATTATTATTATTATTATTATTATTATTATTATTATTATTATTATTATTATTATTATTATTATTATTATCATTATTATTATTATTATTATTATTATTATTATTATTATTATTATTATTATTATTATTATTATTATTATTATTATTATTATTATTATTATTATTATTATTATTATTATTATTATTATTATTATTATTATTATTATTATTATTATTATTATTATTATTATTATTATTATTATTATTATTATTATTATTATTATTATTATTATTATTATTATTATTATTATTTTTATTATTATTATTATTATTATTAATATTATTATTATTATTATTATTATTATTATTATTATTATTATTATTATTATTATTATTATTATTATTATTATTATTATTATTATTATTAT
>CAWUBZ010000014.1:0-2500 GCA_963920525.1 Dichetophora obliterata | reverse complement strand
TATTATTATTATTATTATTATTATTATTATATTATTATTATTATTATTATTATTATTATTATTATTATTATTATTATTATTATTATTATTATTATTATTATTATTATTATTTTTATTATTATTATTATTATTATTATTATTATTATTATTATTATTATTATTATTATTATTATTATTATTATTATCATTATTATTATTATTATTATTATTATTATTATTATTATTATTATTATTATTATTATTATTATTATTATTATTATTATTATTATTATTATTATTATTATTATTATTATTATTATTATTATTATCATTATTATTATTATTATTATTATTATTATTATTATTATTATTATTATTATTATTATTATTATTATTATTATTATTATTATTATTATTATTATTATTATTTTTATTATTATTATTATTATTATTATTATTATTATTATTATTATTATTATTATTATTATTATTATTATTATTATTATTATTATTATTATTATTATTATTATTATTATTATTGTTATTGTTATTATTATTATTATATTATTATTATTATTATTATTATTATTATTATTATTATTATTATTATTATTATTATTATTATTATTATTATTATTATTATTATTATTATCATTATTATTATTATTATTATTATTATTATTATTATTATTATTATTATTATTATTATTATTATTATTATTATTATTTTTATTATTATTATTATTATTATTAATATTATTATTATTATTATTATTATTATTATTATTATTATTATTATTATTATTATTATTATTATTATTATTATTATTATTATTATTATTATTATTATTATTATTATTATTATTATTATTATTATTATTATTATTATTATTATTATTATTATTATTATTATTATTATTATTATTATTATTATTATTATTATTATTATTATTATTATTATTATTATTATTATTATTATTATTATTATTATTATTATTATTATTATTATTATTATTATTATTATTATTATTATTATTATTATTATTATTATTATTATTATTATTATTATTATTATTATTATTATTATTATTATTATTATTATTATTATTATTATTATTATTATTATTATTATTATTATTATTATAATCAGGGAAGACAATTATATGCAAATGCATATAATATATGCTTTTGCATATTTGGACATTTTGTTAATAATTTTGCATATTTATAACGATTGTGCTTATTTGTGAATATTTTTACATATTTTTAACTTTTCGAACAGATTTTAGCTTGTAATCGGGCAAATTTTGATACTTCCTTCACATCTGGCAACATTGTAATTTCTTTGATATTATATATATTTATAAAGAGATATTATATTATATATGTATAAAAAATATTTTGTTTAAAAACTCACAGACAATGGATCCATACGCCGAAAGTCTCCTTCCGAACGAAGTCCTTTATTTTAAATGGTGCCCAACTACATCCTGCGATGTCGAGCGGTCTTTCTCACAATACAAAACATTGTTGGCTGAAAATCGTAGAAAATTTCTTTTTGATAATATAAAAATGCATTTAATTGTTCAGTGTAATCGCTGAATGCAATACACTGTTTTTGCTATAAGCACCATATAAAATAATGGACTTCGTCCGGAAAGAGACTTTTGGCATTGGCTTCGAGCTACCAAACAAAATATTCATTAAATGATTAAAATAGAATTAAATTTTTACTTTATAATTAAAATTATAATTTATTTAAACTGAAATATTTACTTTTACGCCTTGAAAGGGCTATTGTTTGAATAATAAAATTTTGAATAATAAAACTCCGACTTCGACATTTTTCGTGCTTATTTGATGGCATATTTTGCCATTTTTTAGAGCATATTAGCATACTTATTTTAGATTTTTTCGTGCATATTTCCGTCTTCCCTGATTATTATTATTATCATTATTATTATTATCATTATTATTATTATTATTAGTATTATTATTATTATTATTAGTATTATTATTATTATTATTATTATTATTATTATTATTATTATTATTATTATTATTATTATTATTATTATTATTATTATTATTATTATTATTATTATTATTATTATTATTATTATTATTATTATTATTATTATTATTATTATTATTATTATTATTATTTATTATTATTATTATTATTATTATTATTATTATTATTATTATTATTATTATTATTATTATTATTATTATTATTATTATTATTATTATTATTATTATTATTATTATTATTATTATTATTATTATTATTATTATTATTATTATTATTATTATTATTATTATTATTATTATTATTATTATTATTATTATTATTATTATTATTATTATTATTATTATTATTATTATTATTATTATTATTATTATTATTATTATTATTATTATTATTATTATTATTATTATTATTATTATTATTATTATTATTATTATTATTATTATTATTATTATTATTATTATTATTATTATTATTATTATTACTATT
>CAWUBZ010000013.1:0-90044 GCA_963920525.1 Dichetophora obliterata | reverse complement strand
CCTTCAATTTTTCTAAAATCAAATAAACTGATTCTTTCCAATTGAAAAGAGTGTTTGATTGATGGGCAATGGTCTCAAAAAACCAAACTAGCCGAGAACCGAGCACATTCACATCAACCAAAAAATCATCAAACGGGTGGAGAAAGAATTTTATTTGCTCAGGAATAGGATCGTTCGACATAAACTCTACAGTAGGCAACATTTTTGAATAGCAATTTTTTAATGAGTTTAATCAATCTTTTTATTACAATTACGAAGAAGCAAGAATTAAGCAAGAATTTAGCAAGATTTAAGCAAGAAATTGGGAATTAGAGTTTTCGTTTCTTTTTTGGTTGTTCCTTCGTTTTTGCTTCTCGTGCCTTTTCCTCGCCAAACGATTTCTCCAAATAATTTCTTATGTACTCCAATGCCTTTTTTCCTGGCGACGGTGTTTTCATTTGGCCTTTGTGCTGTTTTGCGTAGGAAGTACATGATTTCAAAAATGCTTCCCCGTCCTCCCAACTCCCGATTCCACACGGCTCAAACGATCTTTTTCCATTTCAATCGTTTCCTGTCCGTCTGTTTTCTGTGAGAACGGAACACATATTTTGCTCAAATATCCAACAGAATTGTTTTTGATTCTATTGTCAAGAAAATCGTAGCAAATGAATTTGAAAAACCAAAATGGAAGGATCGGCACAGATCTCTGCTCAAAAACTCCTTTTACCAAATTAGGCATAGTAATGGTTGCTTTCTCTGCCGAATGACAATAGGAAGACATGAATCCACTGAATGACATGTATGATGAAATGAAAACATTTTTCTCTTGCAACAAGACGACCACCTTGTTATGTGTCTTTTCCCCGTGCTCAAGTTTTCAAGTTTGAACAACACAAGACGAGCCTCATCATCAACCTCGGAAAGTTCATTTTTCATCTTTTTCAAATTCTTCACATTCAAACGATATTTTTTGAAAATGGTAACATGCTCATCCTGCTCTTCGTCGTAATCTGCCGGAATGAAAGCAGAAAGAACTTTGTACAAATCATCATATTTCTCCGGCAAAAGTTGCACCAAAGATTGATTGTTCTTTTGAACGTTTGGTTTCTTGCGTTTCCTTTTCGTTTCGTTCAATGCTTCCGAAATAATCTTTGAAACAATCTCTCCATATTTTTCAATTTCGGTTTGGTTGTTCAAAACAATTGGATTGTTGAAAACAACTACCGGTCTCTGAATCAACACCTGCTCAAGTGACTCCATTGGTTTTGCTTGTTTTAATGAAATCATTTTGTTTTTCATATACACGAAAAAGTGCACAATTTAAAATGTGTTCGTCTTTCTCTTTGGGCAAATTTGTTTTTCGTTAAACAAACAACGAGGAAACGTTTCTTGAAACTACTCTTTCCGTTACGGATTTTGAAAAGGCAATCAAGCTTTGAGATTATCAATTTTTTCGTTGCCTGCGCTCTCATCTCCCTCATCTCAATGGGCATGCAGAGAAAATTCGTGTTTGCCGATCATAACGAGAACTCATTGGGCCAGCAGGTTTCACATTGATATTGCAAATTTGCGTGCGTTGAAATGTTGTCCGATTCTCGGTTTTCAGGAAGAGATTTTTTCGCAGAATAAAAGGCAAATTTGAAGCCTTAAAGTTCTCATTCGTTTTTCGTTCTCTCTTGATGTGAAAATGGCAATCAACCAGGCTTCCGAACAAGAGCATGTTGACGTCTTCATCAGAAACTTTTTGCATGAGCAAGTGCCGGATACATTTGCTCCGATGGAAACGAACGAAAATGGTTTGGAAATTGAAAACAGATGGAACAGAAAAACTCTGTTCATTTCTCTTGACAGTGCTTCGGACGATTATTTGAGGGTAACTTCCCGTGAAAAACAATATAGCATTCATGATGAACAATTGATTGAATTGGGAAAATGGCATGGGCCGACTATTGTGAACTGTCCACGATCCTGGTTGGAGAAAACTGAATCGTTCAAAATTGTAACATCTGTATTGGACGTGAATGACGAGGATTGCATTGGAAGAGTTTTGATATTCATTCCGAGAAAATTGGACATCAGGACAGAATTGGATGATTGGGAGAAAAAGGTTTTAGATCTCAACTTTGAAAACGTTTTCTGCAGTAATCCTAATGGCATAGAAAGCTGTGACCATTGTCTCGGACAAATAACGGCAGGAACGTTCGCAAGAGAACCATACTTTCGTGCTCTGTTTCGTCTGAAACTTTTGAAATTTTTTGGGACGATCAACGGAAAACAAAATCTGAGCTTCAAAGTTCAAAATGAAAATATGAAAAACGTGATCAAGCATCTTTGCCCATTCTTTAACATTCGTTTCATCACGATGAAAAGAAGTTCAAGAATTGATCATTTTCAAGAGGAAGATTTATCAATTTTTGTTAAAATAAGATTTTCAAAACATTTTGTTATTTCGTTTAATTTTGTTGAAAATTTTGTTGAGGTTCACAATGAGAACGAATATGAAATTTCACCCAAAGATGTGCTTATTTCTTTGTAATATTTTGCATTACGAATAAAAAATTTCCGTTTGCAATTCTGTCTCACATTATTTTCTGGTGCATGTCTACCGCAAAAGCTCTCGGGCATGCAACAAAAATTCCGTGTTTTGTGCATCTTTGCCATAATCTTTGTCATTGCTTGCATGAAATGAAATTTTGGGCTCCCGGTGCCATGAAGGTAAATTGCATTCTTTGATCATGCAATGGACCAAAATAGAGTTTTGCATTATTGCTCCATTTTGTAAAAATTATGTAAATGATAGTTTTGCTCCCTTGTCCAAAAATAAATTTTGAACTCTCCATACAGATTAACAACTTTGGTGCTTGCCGAGAAAAACTTGTGAAAGAGCAAGTAATGACACAATTTTTGAAATTTTTTACTTCCGTTGTCATGAAATTTTTTCATGGTTTGTGCATGCAACAGAATTTTTCGCCTCCAGGTGTGTTGAAGAATTTTTTGTTTTGTGTTTGAAATGAAAGAGAGAGAGAGAGAGAGATGCCAAACAAGATAGTTTTGCACGAGAACAAAAATTTTAGAGTTTTGAAACTTTGGTCTTGCAATAAGAATTTTCAGAAAGTTATGACAGACAATGTTGTTTTGAGAATTTTATCATTTTCAATGCAATGAAACGTTCTTCATGTTTTGTGCATGCATTAAAATTTTTCGTCTCCGGTGTGATGTTGAATGTTTGGTTTTGTGTTTAAAATCAGATGCCGAGAAATGGATTGTTTTGCATTAAAACAAAAATTCAGGTGTTTGCAGCAAGAATTTTGATCACGTAATGTCAGACAAAATTTCTTTGAAATGTTTTATCTTCAGTTGTCAAGAAAAAAATTTCCACCTTTTGTGCATGCAAACAAATTTTTCATTTCCTGGTGTGTTGAGCAACTTTTTGTGTTTGAAATAAGGGAGAAAAAGAGACCGAGACAGATTGTTTTGCTCTCTCGCATCATCAAAAAAATACTTTTGAACTTGTCATACAGATTTCCATCTAAGGAACGATGAAGTGCAATGATGAAATTGATTTTAAATTTTGGCCGTTTGTTTCCGAGCACATTTGTTTCAGAAAAAGAACTATTGTGCACTTGTTCTATTTCAAATTTTTTTGTTTTCAAAATTAAAATTCCGTTAAACTTTGACGCCAAGGTGTATCCTATAAGATACACCAAAGCGTCTTTTGTCGACGGTTAAAAATTAAAAAACAACTGACCAGTCGGCAGTAATTTGCAAAGAAATGAGGCCGACAAAAAAAGTTTTGCATTATGTCCAAATTTTAAATTTTTACTCTTAAGGATTTGCAATGAAATTTTCTGTTCCTATTTTTTGTTGGACAATCGGTTTTCTCCGAAACTACAAATTTTCTAGTTATAATCATTTTCAAAAATTTAAATTATTTTTCAAAAAGTATATAAGCAAAACAATAACGGAGAAATGTAAAAATCTATTTTAATATTTTCCTCAGAATCATGATGCCTACTTGTGTTTCAATTCGTGATTCAGATGTGTCCAAATGGTCAAACGGCATTGTCAAAATAACAGTAAATGATGTCTGTCATAAATTTGGTATTGACATTGAAAACGACAAAAAAAACGTATTTTTTTACAATATACAACTTGATAAAAAAGTTGTCGTTACAGACGAATTGTTGCAATGGTTGGGATATAAATGTGGAGGACGATATGGCATTTGTAAACAAAAATTCACAAATTTGCTCAAGAAAAATGAAAATATTTCATACAATGAAATAGCAGATGATAAAATTCCGGAAAGAAAATATTACGTCCTAGATGCCTGTGATTTTGAAGACATCATGATGCAAATGAGAACAAAAAAAGTTGCTGAATTACGTAGATTGTTTACCCTTATGAGAACTATTGTAGTAAAATACTGTGAGTACGAAAAGTTCTACGAACGTAATTCTGCAGAAATATTAAAGCAACAAAATAATCAACTTCTTGGATCTGTGGAGGAACTTAAATCATTAATTGTCGCCGTGAAAACAAATGCTGATGAGGAACGAGAAAGAGCAAATAAAGAACGAGAAGAAGCAAATAAAGAACGGGAAAAAGCAGATGAAGAACGACGAAAAGCAGAAGAACGAGAACAAAAAGCAGAAGCCGAACGACAACGAGCTGAAAAGCGGAGCAGAATTTTGAGTAGGCAAATTGAAACAAACATTGTCTCGTTGCGCACGGTAATTGCTCCATATGTCGTTCCACCACCAATTCACAAACGCAAGGAACATCGTTTGGGATTGTTCAAAACAACAAAAGAGGGACAATGGTATTTGATGCGTCGGCAACAGCAAGCATGGCGCGACGCCGAGCGTAGATTGGAAGGACGCGGAATGGAACGAGTTCATCTATGGGAAGATGTTTCTCATGCTGTTGATATAGGCAATTCGTTGAAGAAACAATGCAGTAAATTGAAATGGTTTGCTCGTGGCAATTTAATCAGAGTACCAGAAGAGTGTGAACAGATCGTTGGTAAAGAGGAAATCGTGGATGTTATTGAAGAGATCATAACGAAAGAAAATGCAGCACACAAATTGGCAAATGACAATGAAAATATTTTGTAATAATTAATATTGTTTTGACCGTTTGTTGCCAAAAATATTTGGCTTTGTAATGTTTGACATAAACAAGAATATGTATTTGAAATGAAAAATTAAATTCTGCTTTCTCAAAATTTTTGTTTCAACTTCATTTTGCCTGATTTTCAAACATTTTCGGTGCTTCCGTTTCCGAAAGCTTTAAAATAATGCAGTAAGTAATTTGTCTGTAACGGTCATACAATGAAACTTTTTGACCTTTCTGCACCTGCACAGATAAACGTCTAAGGTGCTTGCAGTAAAAACTGTCATGCTTTGTTTGTGTTTGAAATTGAAGAGAGGCCGAGTGCAAAGACGTAATTAATTGTTATTTTTGCCCTTGTCAAGCACATTTGTTTCAGAAAATAAAACATTGGGCACTGTCCGAAATTCTGTGTTAAATTTGTTGTTCTCAAAATCAAAAATATTATCAGAGTAAAACTTTGACGCCAAGGTGTATTCCTATAAGATACACCTAAGCGTCTTTTGTCGACCGTTAAAAATTCAAGACCAATTGTCCCGTCGGCAACAATTTGCAAAGAATAAGAACGGGAAAAAAGTTTGCATTGTGTCCAAATTTTAAATTTTTACTCTTACTACGCATAATTTTTGCCAGTTTTATGCATGCAATGAATTATGATAGAGATAGAAAAATGATTTTCAATATTGAACAGTTGCATTGTCGTCTAAAATAAAGAATTCGGAAGCATTTAAAATTTTTCAACATTTGATTTCGTGTCACATTTTGCTACTTATGTAACTGTAATGATTCTTGATAGAGATAGAAAGTTGATTTGCAAAATGGAACAGTTCACGCATTTACGTTCAAAATAAAAAAATCGGAAGCATGCAAAAAAATTTCTTGAAAATTTTCAACATTTGATTTCGTGTCATATTTTGCCTCTTCTGTATATGCAATGAATTTTGATAGAGAGAGAAAGATGATTTCAAAATTGGTCAGCTCTGCACTGCCGTCAAAAACAAAATTTTTTGAATGAAGTCACAATGAACAATTTTTCTGAAATTTTCAACATTTCGTTTCGTGTCTAATTTTGCCTGTTTTGTGCATGCAATGAACTTTGCTAGAGATAGAGGTAGACACAAAATTTCCAAAATTGTATAGTTCAAGCATTGTCGTCCACATAAAAATTCCGGAAGCATGCAAAATTTTTTAGCATTTGATATTATGTCACGTTTTTGCCTGTTATGTGCGTTTAATAAATTTTGAAAGAGATTGAGGTAGAAAGATGATTTAAAAGTTTTCTCCCTCTGTCATTAAAAATTTTTCATGTTTTGTGTTTGAAATGAGAGAGAAACAGAGCGCAAAGATGAAATTGATTTGTAATTTTGGCCATAGCCGAGCAGATATTAGTTCCAGAAAAAGAAACATTGAGCACTAATTGACGTTCTGTTTCAAATTTTGTTCTCAAAATCAAAAATATTTATCAGAGTTAAACATTGACGCCAAGGTGTATTATATTTAATACACCTTGGCGTCTTTTGTCGACGGTTTAAAATGCAAGAACAATTGCCCTGTCTGCAGCAATTTGCAAAGAAATGAGGTGGAGAAAATTGTTTTGCATCATTGCCAAAATTTTGGTTGCATGCACCTAACATGAAAATCTGAATTGAAAGCACAAAAACCTTAATTTTTAAAATGGCACAGATCTTTTTGTGTCGGCCTAAATTCCTGTACAAAACAATAAATCTACATCGGAAGCATGCAAAAATTTTTTTGAAATTTTTCAACATTTGATTTCATGTCACATTTTGCTTCTTTTGTGCATGCAATGAATTTTGATAGAGATAGAAAGGTGATTTTGAAAATTGAACAGTTCATGCATTGTCGTCCACAATAAAAAATTCCGGAAGCATGCAAAATCTTTCAACATTTGATTTCATGTCATGTTTCGTTTTGCCTGTTTTGTTCCTGTAATGAATTTTGATAGAGATAGAAAGATAATTTTCAAAATAGAACAGTTCATGCATTGTCGTCCAAAATAAAAAATTCCGGAAGCATGCAAAAAAAATTTTCTTGAAAATTTTCAACATTTGATTTCGTGTCACATTTTGCCTTTTCTGTGAATGCAATGATTTTTGATAGAGATAGAAAGATGATTTTGAAAATTGAACAGTTCATGCATTGTCATCTAAAGTAAAAAATTACGGAAGCATGCAAAATTTTTCAACATTTGATTTCATGTCACATTTTTGCCTCTTCTCTGTATGCAATGAATTTGATAGAGATAGAAAGATGATTTTCAAAATGGAACAGTTTTGTGCATTGGTCGTCCAAAATAAAAATTCGGTAGCATGCAAAAAATTTTCTTGAAAATTTTCAACATTTGATTTCGTGTCACATTTTGCCTATTCTGTGTATGCACTGATTTTTGATAGAGATAGAAAGATGATTTTGAAAATTGAACAGTTCATGCATTGTCGTCTAAAGTAAAAAATTACGGAAGCATGCAAAATTTTTCAACATTTGATTTCGTGTCACACTTTGCCTCTTCTGTGTATGCAATGAATTTTGATAGATATAGAAAGATGATTTTGAAAATTGAACAGTTTTTGTATTGTCGTCCAAAATAAAAAATTCCGAAAGCATGCAATTTTTTGTGCAAACATTGTGCACTTACCGACGTTCTGTTTCAATTTTTGTTCTCAAATCAAAAATATTATCAGAGTAAAACTTTGACGCTTTGCGTCTTTTGTCGACGGTTTAAAATTCAAAAACAATCGTCCCGTCGGCAGCAATTTGCAAAAAAATAAGACCGGGAAAAAAGTTTTGCATTATTTAAAATTTTTACTCTCTCTACGCATATTTTTTGCTAGTTTTATGCATGTAATGAATTTTGATAGAGAGATAGAAAGATGATTTTCAAAATAGAACAGTTCATGCATTGTCGTCCAAAATAAAAAATTCGGAAAGCATGCAAATTTTTTTAGCATTTGATTTTATGTCACGTTTTGTCTGTTATGTGCATTTAATAAATTTTTGAAAGAGATAGAGTAAGAAAGATGATTTCAAAAGTTTTCTTCGTCTGTCATGAAAATTGTTTTATGTTCTGTGCATGCAACGAAATTTTTCGTCTTCTGTTATGTTGTTGAATTTTTGTTTTGTTTGAAATGAGAGAGAGAAACAGAGCGCAAAGATGAAATTGATTTGTAATTATGGCAATTGCCGAGCAGAAATTAGTTCCAGAAAAAGAAACATTGGGCACCTTTCGACGTTCTGTTTAAAATTTGTTGTTCTCAAAATCCAAAATATTTTCAGAGTAAAACTTTGACGCCAAGGCGTCTTTTGTTGACGGTTAAAAATTCAAGAACAATTGCTTTGTCGGCAGAAATTTGCAGAGAAATGAGGTCGAGAAAAATTGTTTTGCATCATTGTCAAAAGTTTTGGTTGCATGCACCTAACACAAAAATCTAAATAGAAAGTACAAAAATCTAAATTATTGATTTGGTGCAAATCTTTCTGTGTCGGTTTCAATTCCTGCAGAAAACAAAAAATCTTCATTACAATGGACGAAGAAAATTTTTTAAAAAATTGGCGGTTACTGCTTGCTTGAAATTTACACACAGATTTACATCTCAGTTGCGAGCAGCAAAAATTTTCAGGTTTTGTGCATGCAATGCAAATTTTCTTCTCCCGGTTTACTTGAGAATTTTTTGGTTTGTGTTAAAAAATGAGAGAAATGCCCAGATAGAGAGTTTTGCTCTCCTGTCCAAAAAAAATTTGAACATTCCACACAGATTCAGATTCATATCAATCAATCAATCAAAATTTTGATGGCAAGTAATGAGAGACAACTTTTGCTCCTTCCTGTATCATGAAATTTTTTCATGTTTATGGCATGTAATGAAATTTTTCGTCTCCCTCTGTGTTGTAGATTTTTTTTTTGCTTTGGGCATGAAATAAGGTGAAAACAGGTAGTTTTGCATCAAAGCCATAATTTTTGTTTTTGCTTCTTTCATACACGTTAACCTCATTAATGCATGCAAAAATTTTTTTGAAAATGTAATAATGTATTTTTATTTTTGATTCCAAATGATACACAGAAAAGATTTATTAGTTGAAATTGGAAAATTCAAAAGAATTTTGTATAACGAGAGAATGAGTGTTTGTAGAAGATGAGGAGCAATCGTCTCTTGTGTAATCCCAAACAAAACCGTTCATGAGACATTTTACTCTTTCAGCACGTGTTTTCTGTGATGAAGTAAATTCTACAAAAGTAAAATTTGCCGAATCATCATCATTCACGGAAACTTGAAGGTGGGGACATCTGGTAATGTAAACCATTTCTGTTTTGGCAAGTTTCTAAAATTTTCCTTTTTGTCGGTGCATTGTCCAAAATTGAGTAAACTGAAATATTTTCCGTCCTTTCCAAATTCATTACATGAAATATTCCTTGCTACTCTTCCTTGTTTATCACATTCATATCCATGGTCTATGTTATCAATTGAAATATGTTTGTTGCCATTAAACGAGAACATGTTCCTACATTTTCTATCTGAAACACACGAAAATAAAAAATTGTGCTCAAATTCATTTTTCGGACAGAGCAATTTTTCAACCTTTGTTTTCAGATTGGAGTTTTCTATTTTTGCTGAAAATTTATTTTTCTCATGGATGAAAAACGTTTCGGTCGGATAGAAGAAGAGAAGCCGTAATGAGGAAAGTACATTTACGTCGGTGTCGTACTTTTCAGCATCTTTCAACAATTGAACATTTCCCCCCGTTGATGTGCTCAGGAAAACATTATTATTATTTGCAAAAAATGTCCACGTTACTGCTTTGTTTGCTAGAGAAAATGGTGCAAGGGCTGGAGAAATTGTGCTGCATAATTTACACCGGTATTCATTATTTTCTTTCGTAATGCATGTGTCAAACACGTTACATTCCTTTATTTTCTCAAATGAATCATTATCATTATCACATGTATACAAGAGGTTTCTATTGACAATAAAAAATTTTTGGTTTATTTTGCTACATTCAATTTTTTCATTTAATTTAAAAATTTTCAAATCAAGAACGGAATCGGTAAATGTTGGTAAAATGATGGACTCGTTTGTTGAACCATGGAATTCAATTTTTGAGATTCATTGTTGAACGAAAGAAAAGCAAAACAGTTGTGCTTTGTCTCTTCTGGATTTTCAGAAACAAAAATGCTTGTAAGAAAGATTTTTTCGTACTGGTTTAGAATATCTTTCAGAGTCCAATGCTTTAAAACGAATTCGGGCATTTTCGGGATGAATTCTAGTACTGGAAACTCTTTCGGTGTTTCAAGTAAATACAAATTGTAAAACTGATTGCTGTTCATCAATGTTGAATTTTCATTCAGAGTAAACATTCCTTTCTCACATCTTCCATTTAGCTTTAATTTACGAATCTTCTCTTCTGTGCTCTTGCTGTACATTTGAAAAGTATCAAGCATCAACGGTACGTTTCCATCATCAAACTTTCCAATGCATTCCTTTGAAACACATTCATCAACACTTTCATCAAAAATTGGTTGCCATTTAGGACATGGATAAATTGTTTGTCTGTCGACTTGTTGATTTTTGCATTTTACAAACGAATATTTTGAGTACTTTATTTTTGATCTGTCTGCTTTCCCAAAGCATTTGTCCACATGAGAAAGCATGCAATTGAAACCATTGAACAGCATTGGTTTTTCACATTTTCTCGTTATTGGCTCTGATTGAAAACATTCAAAGTACTCATCATCATGTAAACTAAAATGTGAAAACTTGTAACCGTCAGGAAAAATTTTACATTTTCTCTGCTCAGGAAGTAATTTCGTGCATATTGATCCATGAAAAATTCCTCTTGTGCACATAATTTGATCTGTGAAACTTGATTGTTTAGACATGTAACAAACATGTCATTTGTAATCATTTCCGTGTTATTCATGCTCTCATCTGTAGACTTTCTTTGTTTATGGATGAAATTTAAAACCTGTGCATCGGGATAATCATTTTCGCCGTTTCGTTTGTTCTTACACGAAACACGGAAATCATTTTGAATTTCATCAACGTTTGGTTTAAGAAAATTCAAGAGATCATTTACCACGATCGGTTTCTTTCCTAAACGATTTACTCGTATTGAAAAATATTGAGAATCTGGATTCTCTAAAACATCTATAGAGGAGTTCACAATTTGGTTGCCGGAAACATAATTTTTCATAATCTGCAACGAAGGCAAATCAAACTTTCGGTCCAAATCTGTAATATCTCTCATGAAGAAAAGTCGTGGAAATTTTGCAACATGCTCAACCGACTTATTCAATTGTCAACATTCATCGTCTCAGCACAACGTTGTTTACATGGCAAAATTTGGCCGGTTGGAAGGGGCGAACCATTTTACTTTCCCATTTTCACATTTAGGAAAATGGAAATCTTTGTTCAAAACAAATACTGTACATGCAAAAATTATGAAAAATAATAAAAATAAAACTACCAAAATTCTCATGATTATGCTTTTTGTTTATTTGCCAATCTCAAATTCAATATCGTTGAAAAGAGAGTTTTTGAAATGTGTCTTCAGTGCAAGAGAACTTGCAATGATCAAATGCATTCCGGAAAATCTGTATCCCAAAGTTCATTCAATATCGGTTTATTTTGGAAAGTTGAAAGCTGTCAAACATTTTAAGTTTTGTTTTTTGAGAATCTGTAGAGAGAAAAAACTCATATGTCAAATTTTGTTTCCCATGCCCAATAAGATCTAAATTTGATTTTCGGCCGATTAAAGGAGAACTTGAAATGTATCAAGCAAACAAAACTATAATCTGTAAACAGTTCAGAGTAACAGGAAATGTATGTAGCAGTTGTAGGCACTTTTTTAGCACAAAATTTTGGAAAACCCTGAAAATATGAAATATGTTCGTTTCTGTTCTTTAGCAATTTTCTGCGCCGCAACGAGACAAATGTAGAGTACGCATTAGAATTTTCAAATAGGAATAATGCAATTTATTTTTTAATGAACATTTGTTTGGCATTTAAAATTGAAAATGTGAAAAGCATAGAAAAATGTACATCGTCATCAACATTGTCAAATGAGACAATTTATGTTTTCATTTCTTTAGTAAATGAAAAAATTTTGGTTTACACGAAATCTTCATTTTGCACAAAATTTGCAATTGAAAAATCAACGGTGGAATTTCATGGTGCACCAAATTTGGCAATGTTGAAAGCTGACGACGGCAATTGCCGTGAATTCAACGGATTCATCGGGTCTTGGCCGAGAAATGAAAAAATTGAGAGAAATGCAATGAAAGAAATGCGAGAGAAAATTCTTTTTATTTTTCGAAATCTAATTTTGGGAAAATGGGATTGACATAGAAGGAAACTGAAAACTTGGGTAAATTGTTGTATTCGGGATATTGCTGAATTTGTCCTTTGTATACGGCAAGCATCGTTTTCTCGGCTCTTTCGTGTATCCGAATTTTACATCATAAAAATCGTCATCCGTGTAGCCCCTTGTTGAACTCAGCACCAGTTCTTCTCCGTTGATTATATCGCGTAAAGCAACGAGCCCCTTTGTCGTGCAAAAATACAACATTCGGCGGGTGTCGATGAATGGTGAAACAGTCTCAAACGTTCCCCTTTCTTGTCATCATATTTTTGCTGGTCAGGCTCAAAAAAATCATTCGGAGACGGAACATTGTTCTTCGTTTCAAGCACTAGAGTGTCTGGTGCACTTAACGTTTCATCTGCTTGTAACTCTGATCCTCCTTTGATAAATTGTAATAAATATTTTAAAACGCCTGTTGCTTTTTCATTTTCGTTTTTGAAAAAATGTCTAACCCATTCGTAGTTTACTGGAAAAGCATCAACAATCTTTTGTTTCAAAGTTTCGGGAGCATCATCTCCTTTTTCTTCCAAGGCAACCGCAATGTCGACATTTGCCAAAACCGACAGCACACGACCGGAAAGGAGCGGGGAAAAAACTGGGGTAAAAATGTTCAAAGCCTCGTTGTACTGGGAAAGAAGAGGAGCCAGTAATCTTTTTGCTAAACGATATTGATATGTACTTTTGAATGTATGAATTGAATTTTCTGTTTTAAAAATTAAATCATATGCTGCTTTCATATCCTCTTGTGTATTTTCATTAAACGGTTTGTACTTTTCGGTGCACAAAAAATGCTCCAAAAACATCTGATGCACTCGTCTCTTGTACTGCTGACTCAGAAATTTTCTGTCCGCATTGATAGGAATCAAAACTTCGTTCCACGGCTTGTAGGTCATTTGTAAATTGATTCCCTCAAAATGACGAATAAACTCAAAATATCTGAACAAGGGTTTGGACAAAATTTTCGGTGGTTTCAATGTTTGAGAAATCAGTTTTGCTTCTAAATTCTGAATGTAGCCCTCAATTGATTTTTTCAAATTGTCGCCTTCGTCTGCCGTTACCAACAAACTTGAAATGCATTGCTCAACGATGTTCAAGAGCTGATTCTCTCGTACAATGTACTGCTCAATTCTCAGATAGTCGTCATAGTTTTGTTTGAATGGGTATTCAGTAAGTTTGTCTTTGTCCTGTTTGAAATATTCGGAAGCATATTGAGCAGTCGGCAGGATAACATCATGTTTATTGAAAACGACATTGTCACAAATTTCTCTGCAACCGTGTTGAATGCAAATATTCCGACTCCACGATTCGTTTTCCACATTTCCCATTTTCCGGGTCCATTTGAATGTTTGATGTGCATTTTCAACCGTCTTTTCGGCCAAGCCGAACAGCATTGCTAAATGGTTTGTGCAAATGTCTGAGAAAATGTGTGACAATTGATAGCCTGGTTCATGGCCAAATTGAATGGAATCAAATATGCATTTGTCGTCCGTACTCTCTAAACTTACAACAAGTTGCTGAAATTGATTTGTTGTGATTAAGTGGCCCATTTTCTCACGTTTTCTCAATGTTGTTTGTGTCTCCTTTGATGTGTTTTGCAATGTTTTTACTGTTTCTAAAATTTTCGTCAGGTCAGAGAGAAATTTGGAATCTACTTCTCCCGACCGAAAATATTCCTGGGCCTTGTTCAAAAGAAAATCTTCTGTTGAATTGTATTTCGTTTTTTGGGCACAATCGGTTCAATTATCGGAAACGGCGGTGGCTCGGGCACAGGGATAGTACTCAGGAACCTTCTATTCTGACCATTGTCTCATTCAAATCATTCACATCTTGCCTGATCATGTTCTCCTTAAAAACTTGAAACATTCGTAAAATGTTCTCTTGCAAAAGCTTTTGCTTTTCTTTTGTGGACGGAATACTCAATATGCTCGGTTCTATCTGTATGTATTGCCGAATATCAAAAGGATCAGACATGCTTGAAAACGTTTTGTTTTTACATCAAACCGCAATTGAGCAAAACAGAAAATTTTATTTTTCAACTTTTACAGAATTAGAATTTTCCTTCGTAGTTGATGAACGTGGCCAAAATTGTTTGAATTTCATAATCTCTTGCCTGGTACATTTGCCGTTGAACGCAACAGATGATTTCATTCATTTTCAACGAAAGTTTTGCTTCTTCTGCAAAGGCCGTAAACAGCTCAACGAACCATAATGTGTCACCTTTTTTTGAAATTTGAGATTTCTTGCCTTCCATTGTGTCAAAGAAAATGAGGACATTGGAAAGGAATCGTTGATCATAATTCCCGAATAATTTTCTTTTCATGTTTGCTGCTTTTCTTGCTGCTTACTTTGCTGTCTCCACAAAAAAAACAAAAGTTTTGATTTTAGGAATAAATCGTTTTCCGGTTCAGATTCAAAAATTTTGAATATTTTCGTTACACAGATTTTTTCACCATTCGGGCATTGCAAACAATTATCCACTGTAGGTCCAAACACGAAAATTGCAATCGTTTTAAAATTTGAAAAGGAGTTTTTTATTTTTTCCATTTCAGCAAGTAATTTCGAACAACTTGAAACACCGTACGAAACAGTTTCAAATTTGAAAACATTTTGAAATAATTGTGAAATTTTCTCCACGTTTTTCATTTCATGTTGAATTGTTTCAAAATCAAGAATGACACATAATCCGGGCAAATTTTTTGAATGTCTGTGTTCAAGGGCCGCATCAATTGATGCTTGCAAATTGGACATTTTGAAAATCTTGTGGTATAAATGAAGGCAGGAAAATTTGTTCGTTTTTATCTTAATTCTTGCAGTTGCTATTGGTACAGTAGTAAAGGTTTAAGTTCGGAAACCGAGAAAATGTTTGAACAAAATAAACCAAAAGGTATTTTTATTTTCGGTCCCTCTGGAGCCGGTAAAACGACGATTTGTAAGCAGATTGAGAGAGATTTTCAATTTGTTCACATCTCCGTTGGAGATTTGATTCGGAAAGAAATTGAGGAAAAAACGGCAACATCAAAAGTAATCCAAGACGACCTGAAGGAAAAATCATACGTTTCAGATTATATTTTGCAACTACTCTTTTTCCGCGCAATAAGCTTGAATTGCAGTCGGTACATTGAAATCAACAAGGATCAAAATTTTCTACTTTCAAATGAAACTGTTCCTGATTTTACCTCTAACATTTTGAAACTGAATTTTGTCAGGCCTTGCAAAACAGTTTTCGTTTTTGATGGATACCGAGACATCCAGAAAGTGTATCAGGATACATCAATGTATTATCTCAAAAATGTGGACATTTCATGTGCAATCAACATTTGCTGCTATGGACCTGTTTGTCATAAGAGATGTCTTTTGAGAAAACGTGATGATGACAGAAACTTTTTGGAACGATACGACTTGGATGTCAAGAACGTTGGATTTGTCCTGCAACGTTTGAGTCAATACATGACAATCAAAACTGTCAATTCAGCATCAAGCAACGAACTCAATGCTCACAAAGTTTACCGAATAATTGATACATTTTTCAAAAATAAAATTTTATTGTTTAACCAAAAACAAATTGAATAAAAAATTTTGAAACAAAAATTGGGTAATTTATTTTTTTGAAAATGAAAACGTTTACAATCTACAAAATTGTAAAATAAGAAAGGTTTTGATGCAATTTGGATCATCATTGCTGTTCTCCACTTCGTAAATGGATGTCTCCATGCTCTGTTTGTTCCCATTTTCAATTGAGTCTCTGCTGAACGAGATTTCATAATGGAGCCATTTCCATTTGTTGATTGTCGGAAAAACCAACGGCTGGGGAATGGCATCAACGCCGTTGATTGCAGCAAGAAAAGTTTTGACCGATTCTTCGGCAAGCTTTCTTGAAACGACCACCCCGTTGTTGTTTCCACATTGCCGAAACGTAACCGTTGCATGAACGATATCTGCTTCCAAAGGATTAACGGTCGACGAAAAATCAAAATAGCATTCCTTTGTTCTGTAGACATGCTTCAGCCTCTTTCCAAGAATGTTGCCATAATCGGGAAGATGATTTGTTGAAAACGAAACGGAGTAGTTGGTACACATTTTCTTTTGCTTGAACGTCCGGTTGTCCCGAACAGCATTCAATCTACTGTTTCCAATGATTTCTACGGGCATGTTTGTAGTTGAAGCACAAAACTCAGGATACTTCTTGCTTCGATTCTGCCGTGCTTTTATACGAGCTGAGAGCAGAAGAGTAATCAGGAGGCGGTGTCAGGCATATTTCTGTATATGCAGGCGGTTCTTCAATGCTTTCAGTTTCTAAATTTTCTTCTTCATTTTTGATGCTCAAATTACATTTTTGAACAATCATTAACATCAAAATATTGTTAACAGAAAATAATACATAAAAGAGCTATTGACAATGAACCTGATGCAGATGGATAGAAAAACTGAATGTTTTTGATTCTTTTCTCAAAAGATGAAATATTACCGGCAAACATCACCATGTCTAGTACTTGCATCAGAGAAAAAAATGTACAAACAAACAAAGGAAAAGCCGAGTTTTTGTAATAATGCAAGCAGCAGCAGTAGAACAACAAAAAAGAGAGAACAAAACAAAAAGTTTATTTGCTTCAGTTGCAGTTTCTTTGTTGTATTGAAAAATATCAATTTCATCAACGTTCACATTCCAGAAAAAACAAAAATACGAAATTGGAACTAAACAAGCAAACCAAGGAAGTGGAAGCAGTTCTTTGAAATCGTGTAGAAATATCATTTCGGGCTCTGTTGATTTGCTGTCGGTTTTTCTTTTTGTGCAACAGGATGGGAAACGTTCTTTCCAAATTTGGCAACTTTGCAAAACATTTTCCTCTTGTGAGAGAGTATGAAAGCAGCAGAAACTTGATTTCTGAAAACAGTTTCAATCATGAAGATTGCCGAGCAACAAGAAAGGGTACGGAGAGCAGAAAGAAAATTGTTGAGAATGGTGCGACGAAAAGATCGTCTTCATCATTTGGGTTTTGCATTTGGCCGGCTTGAGTGAGAAGAGCTTCTCAACAATTCGGCCGATTATGTGGAGAAGTGCGTGGGAGAAAAAAGAGCAACGATCAAAGTTGTCATGGGACATTGTGAATTTTCAAACTGCTTTAAATGAAATGAAAAAGAATGTAAACTTTGAAATGAAATAAATTTTTTGATTGTATAAAAGGAGTTCGTTTTTTTCAAAAAGTATTCAAAATGTTTTCCGCAACTTCTTCGCAAGTTTCCTTGCTTGTCCTCAATTTCATTCTTTTGCAATCCAATGGATTCAACGTGGAGAGCAATTGCAAGATTACCATATTTGACAGAAGCTTTCTCCAAAACAATTGGCAACGACAAAAAGCAGATAATTCGTCGTGTTTTGCGTTGGCCTCCTTGATTCTCTGTCCAAACGCCAGCAATTCACAATGAAACAATGAAACAGATTGCTCAAAATTTTCACATGAGCTGTGGACAATATTTCAACTATTCGTCGAACGACGTCGGTAAACTCTTCTCTACAGCATATAATATGACACATTTGGTTTTGCAATTCAAACGTTGTTTGCCCGAAAAATGGTGATGATGATGATGCCCTGCAGACTCCAGAACAACAGAAAACGAAATTTCCAAATTTTCTGAAAAATGCCTCATTTTCAAATATTAATTTTTTTATTTCATGATTTGTAATTTGTATTTGATGTTTGTAAAAAACTGTTTTGTACAATTGAAAAAGCTGGATTAGAAAATAAAATGAATTTGTTCAAATACATCATTGTTCCAATTACTTCTTTCGTCCTTTTCATGACAGTAAAATTGCCGATATTTCACAAAATTGATAAGTCTGTAGTTTTGTTCCAAGAAAACTCAAACGGCTCTCTGCACTCTTTTTCCATGTTAAATGAGATGGATGTAGCTCAAAACATATCTCTCAAATTGCTGTTGAATCCGAAAGAGATGATTGAATTTTATCGTTTGAAAAATAAGATTTTTGTGTTTGTAAAACAAAAAATTTCAAACGAAACTATATCCGAAGTATAGGCCGAGGTTCAAAAAAGTCTCTGATTCGTTCATAAAAAATATTGTCTGTCGGGTGATGGAAACACGGTTTCATTATCTGTGGATGCATTACTGCAAAAACGTGTGTGAGAGAATGTAAAAGATAACGAACGAGGAAAACATAACGGTTTGAAAGATTATTAAAGTTTGTCATTCCTAAATCACCGATTGTATTGTCGGTATGTAATGTCAATGGAGGGTTCCATGTTGCACTTGTCAGCAATTCAATTACATACGGAACGTTTACTCGGAGATAGAGAGCGCCATCAATTACCGGAAATTCCCCTTGTTTTACTAATGAGGTAGAAATTGATGATGATGTTGATAAAGAATTCAGCTGTTTGAAAACCGGGTAAATCAATTCAACCTCATTACTGTTGATGATCGGCATTTCTTCAGTTTGAACATATTCTACTTTTATTTCCCTCAATGCAACCCTAGCAATCACTTGACGGTTTTGTTCCGGAAATGCAGACGAAACACCGGGTACTTCATGAACCTGTAAACTTTTTTTCTTTAATGCACAATTCGTCAAATTTGTATCAATTATGCTGATTACATCATTAACAATGCTCAAAACGGTATCAAAGATTTGATTCATATCAATGGTTTGATTTCGTGGCTCAAACTGAGAAGGAGGAGGAGGAAAAAAATTTGCATTATGCCCGAATGAATCTTGTTGATTGAACGACATTTTTTTCTGTAATTCATTTATTTTCGGCAAAACATGAAACCTTACATCTGTTGAAATTTTCAATAGGGCCGACAATCTGCTTTGAATAACATCATTAAATCTAGAAAGAGGATTAATGTTGCCCGGAATCGCCTGTGCCGAAACACAATCTATTTTCACCGCGTTTTGTTCTTTGTAAATTTTTTTCAATTGGGAAACGTCTGAGGCAATATTCTTGATCATTGTAATCAGAGATTCTGGTGTTTGATTGCCTAACCCGATTGCTGTGTAAACTGCTTCTTTGATTTTTTTCTCCTGCTTTCTCAAATTTTTTTTGTATTTTTCAATCTTGTCTGCTTTCAGTTTCAGTTGCTTTTGTAATCTGTCTGCTCTTTTTTCCGTTAAAACTTTTTCCGTGTTTGACGACGATTTTCGTGGTTGATGAAAATCGTCTTCGTCGTCGCTTGACTCCTCATCATCATTATCAATTTCCTCCGCAGCACTTGTTTGCATTTTTTCTAAAAGATCAGTAAATTTTTTCTCATTGTAATGTTTTACTTTTTTACTGCCTTGTGGTTCTAAAATTAAAACATCATCTCTCAGTGAGGCTTTTCTTTTTTTTAACCGTTCATATGCTTTTTTCACATCTTTCTCTTTGATCTCACCTCCCGATCCTTGCCGAACCAAAGAAGAAATATCTCTGTCATTGTAAAAAATTTCTTCTAAGTTTCTGTAGTTTGTAACGTTTGCAAATTGTCTTGAAAATTCTTTGAACTTATTGTGGTTCATTTTTCTTGTATATAACGATTTTGGAAAAATTAAAAACGATCATTTGATTTTCAAAATGAGTTTCAATTTTCACAACTGGTATATTTGTGTGGAAAAGAAATACATCTACGAAATTCTGATGAAAGCAATTTCCCGAAACAATGTTGTTTACTCTGCAATCAACGAAGCCTCAATAAGGGTTGAATTTCTGGAATCGGAAAATGAAAATTTTGTGAATGCAATTGTCAGATTTGTCTTGCCTGCAAACACGAATATGGATCTGAGAGAAGAATCTGCAAAAACCTACATTTTTCAATGGTTGTGTGAACAGAGTAAAAAGTTTTCAATTTTGAACAACAATGAGATGTTTTTCAGCATTTGTCCGTTTGTTTCTCATTCTGCATCATTATTGAAAGATGAAAATGTAGATAAAACTGAGCCCGAAAAGAAAAATGCTTTACCTCAACATTTGAATTTTTCGGTTAATTTTGAAAAAGTAACAGTAAACGTTGCAAAATGATGATGCTAGAACCTTTTGATCATCAACGCTCAAGACATGTATTTTTTCAAGAAAACAAGCACCGATATTTTTTTATTTCAAACCCGGACGACACCGAAGAAGAGCAAATTAAACGAGTATTCAAGTTTTCGGTTACTCAGTTTATTTCAACATTTATTTTCCCAAAATTTGATAAGGACAAAATAATTGGACAAATTACAGAGAATTGTTTTTCAAAATATTTCAAACAGGACGCAAAAGATATTTCGGCTCAATGGGAAGAAGCACGAACCAGAGGAGTTTCGTTGCACAAAAACATTGAGAATTACATGCAAGGAAAACGTCTTCTGTTCAATGAAATTATTTTTCCAGAGTTCGGATACTTTCTTGATTTTCAGTTTGAGCACAACAAACGATTGATTCCCTACGTTTCCGAGATGATTGTCTACGACGAAGAGAAAAACATTGCCGGGTGCGTGGACATGTTGTACAAAATCCGGGAAGATGATTCCCGAAATTTGGTCCTCGTCGACTGGAAAAGAACGAAAGAAGTAAACAGCATTGAGTATGGCAAATGTTTGGGTCGTTTTGGCAAAATAGGAAACTCAACATGGAACAAGTACATGCTGCAACTCAATTTCTACAAGCACATTTTGGAGAAAAAGAATGGGAAAATTATCCACAGTATGCACATTGTCTGCTTTCATCCGGAAAACAAAATGTATATAAAATTTGATATTCCTGTTTTTCCTAAATTTTCAAAATTGTATGATTCAATTCCTGTCAACGATATACGACTCAAATAATGTTTGTTTTTCAACCGCACTTTTTTCACAATTGTAAAATTTTTAATTTGTTGAATAAAGAACTCTTGTTGTCTCTGAAATCAAAAAGCATTTTGAAACTGGTGTGCAAATCTGGTGAGTGCAATAAAGAACTATTGACGAGATGGTTCATTACAATTTCGTCAATTTTAGAATTGATTGATATTGAGTTTGAATATCTTCTGCTTTCGTATTCCCTGCTTGCATTTGAAATTCAGGCCGACAAAAAACTGTGTTTGATGCTAAAGAATGTTCCGAAAAAATTTACTGAGCAATGTGAGATTCCTGTCGTAACAGGAACTCTTTTGTGGAAATTGGCAAATACTTTGCCGCTCGGTTCTGTCATTGATTACAGTACATTCATGTCGTTCAGAAAAAATGAAGATATTGAAATTGAAGTTTGCTGCCCATTTTGTGATTTCATAAACTACATTCCTTTGGGCATGTTTTACGTTCAAAATAAATTGACATGTTTGCCAGTGCTTGCAGCAGTAAATCCTCGTAAAATTCATTTGAACGTCAAAAATAAACTGCTCACGTTTTACAACAACAGCATCAAGGTAGACGAGCAGAGCAATGAAAAGTTTTTTGAAAGATTGAAACCGATCAAGCACATCATTGCAGAGTGGAGAGACGAATTTGGGAACTTGGCATTTTTTACGGTCGGCAAAATTTTCTCTAGATTAATTGAAATTTCATTGAAGCAATGTGAATTAGTTCTGTTTGAAAATATTTTCAAATCTGAAAATTTGAAATTTGAAACCATAACAAAAATTTTGAAAAAATTACACACAAACATTCAATCCGGAAACATAACGGAAGCAATTTCCAAGCATGCCCGTTTCAAGTTTCAAGGAAATCAGTGTGGTTCGTTGTTTTCCGCAGAATCAACCATTGAGAAGGCATACAATGTGATTAAATCAGACAGAGAAACAGCCTCCGGGTTCATCAAAATTCCATCACGATACATTCATCCTCCAGCAAATAATCCAATTTTGATCGTTACCTATCCTCTTCATCTCATGAAATTAATCAGTAACGAAGTACGGACGCATTACCATCAGGCTTTGATCTCTTCCTGTTTACCATTTCTGTGTAAATTGAATACGAGTGACAACAAAAATGCCGGCACTCATTTAGAATTTTTGCCCGGTGTTCAATTTGCAAGCAGAATTTTCTCTCAATTCAATGGCAAAGAAATTTTTCAAACCATTGAATTGTGTGCAAAAGAAATGCTTGCCGAAGAACCGAATTTGGAAAGAGAATGTTCACACGAAAATGATTCAAGCATTGTCTTGACAACATCAGATTTTGAACAAACAACTCTGAACGGAAATAATCTCCCACGGTTTGATCTACTGTTTTCAAAAATAATCAACGAAAATGGCACAACGTTTCCATTAGACGTTTACTACAATAGAAAGAATAAGGTTGGATTCGTAAACATCACCGACAATGTTCCGTTATGTGAGCAATACGGTTTCACACCGTTTACGAGAGAATGGTTGCTGAATGAATACAAAGAATATTGGTTTCGGAAATTGAGTGCATCCGTTGATGGGAACATTCCCATTTACGGCCTTACTGCCTCAATGCTCAATTTTGGAAATCAATCTGCAACTTCAAAATTAGCATCTGGCACTTGCGGCAACAAACATTCTAAAGGACTGTCGGCGAATTGTAAAACGGACAAACCATTCATTTCTACTTCTCAAGCACTATGCTATGCTCAATGTGATTTTAAAAATTATGTAACAAATCCAACGCAAATGGCAACCGTAATGATTGCTTCTCTCTCGTCTGACGGTGTTGAAGATGGCATAATTGTAAACAAACGGGCAAGAGATTTGGGCTTCGGAATGACAGTTTGTGAAATTTCTCAAAATTTAAGCATTGAACCGTCGAACGAGCAAATTGAAATTAATTTTTTTGGATTTTTAAAAATTGAAATTACAAAAGAAATGTTTGAGCAGAACAGTTTATTTCTTTCATATGATTTGAAAAGATGTTTGCAAAATAAAAGTTTACATCAAGGATCTGCTTTGTGTGACATTCATGGATTTTACAAACTGTACTCGTTTTCGTTGAATTTGCAATGCATAAGCACAGGAACGGCAGCACGAATATTCTATGAAAATCCGTATGACATTAATGATGATCAGTACTTGCAAACTTCGTTGAGCAAAATACAAATTACAAAAAAGAGAAACGAACTGTGCATCATTTTCATTTTTTCAGTTGTGAAATATTTAGAATTGGGAGACAAATTTTCAACATTGGAAGGCCAGAAAGTAACAGTAATCAACATTTTGCCACCAGAAGATATGCCATTTTTGAGCTCATCCAACGAGTCTCTGCCGAAAGATGTAGACATAATTGTTAACATCTCTGCCTGTAAACGGCAAACATTAGGACAAAATGTGAGTGGGCTATTGAATATGTTGAAAACGGCACACCCTGAAAATGTAAATCTTGATCTCTACTGTGGAGACAAGAGCATTCAGCACTGTCAAATCCTACAGGAAAAACTTGATCTTTGCCGAGAAATTGGTTGTCTAGGTTCGGCAAACATTCATGATGGATTGAGTGGTGAATTGATGATTGAACGAATTTCCGGAAAACCAATCACGGGTGACGTCTACATTATTTCCTATAGCAGATATGAACAGCAAGGGAACAAAGTAGCATTCTACAGTAAATCTACAAATGTTCAAAGAACAAATCACGGAGATTTCGTGGTCCGAAGCAAAGGAAAAAAAGGAGGCCTGAAAGTTGGACAACAAGATATTTGCAATTTGATCAATCAAGGAGCATCTCCTGATCTCTTTCGGCAACTCTACATCAACTCAGAACCAAGAATGTCGACCGATGAAAATTCAGGAACAATTGCCCAGTCGGCAGCAATTGCTTTTAAAAATTTGCAAATGTTGGGATTCAAAATTAAAGTTTTGAAAAATAAAAATCATCCTTTCGGTGCGGTATAAAACAGATATTTTTCTGTTTCCTTCCATTCGTCGTTAGTTCCGATCTTGCGAGCAGAAGCATGGACTTGATTTCAAAGCTGTTGGAAGGAGGAGAAAAGAAAACTCCGAGAAAAAATTGTAGGCATGAAACTGATGAACAACGCGAAAATGCAAAAAGACGACAGCATCAGGAAGCACGAGCAAGATACAATGAAAGAAGTAAACAGGCAGGTGAACTCAATGAAATGCTCAAAAAAGAACTTTCAACCGAAAACAAAAAGCTTCAAGAGAAGCACAATCTGTTGCAACAACAGAAGCAATTAATGATAAATTTAATCAAAAAGAGAGAAACGACGGAAGGCAAATAATTTTGATATTCAGTATTTGTATTTTCAATGAAGAAATAAAATTTTTGAAAATTTAAAATCTCGTAATTTTATTCTGTTACATCTTTCGGTTTTACTTTCTGCATAGTCATAGTCACAATAAAGCCTCCTTTCTCAAGTAAAATTTTCTTGTTATAAGCATGCAATGAAGCATGAGATTTGAGATTATTTTTGTTTTTTCATTTCGCACAACAGATTTTTTTTGTTTATTTTCATCTTTCAGTTTCATGTAAAATTTACTTGTTTCGGCATGCAATGAGGCTTAAGGCAGATGAACTTCTCTCATCATCAATCTTTCTCTGAAATTTAAAATTTGAATGAATGTAGCACAACAGACAAAAATATTTTTTTGCAAATTTTCAACTTTTGGTGTCATGTAAAATTTACTCGTTCGGCATGCAATGAGACTTAACGCAGATGGTCTTCTCTCATCAATCTTTCTGTTTCTCTCACATGATAAATTTGAATAGAGCACAATAGAGAATTATTTTGCAAATTTTTTAATTTTGGTGTCATGTAAAATTTACTCGTTCGGCATGCAATGAGACTTAACGCAAGTGGTCTTCTCACATCAATCTTTCTGTTTCTCTCACATGATAAATTTGAATAGAGCACAGCAGAGAACTTTTTTGCAAATTTTCAAATTTTGGTTTTATGTAAAATTTACTTGTTTCAAAATGCAATGAGAGGCTTAAGGCAGATGAACTCTCATCATCAATCTTTCCCTTACATTTAAAATTTGAATGTAGCACAACGGACAAAAATATTTACAGATTTAGATTATTTGTTCAGATGAACACCATCATCTAAGGTGCTTGCAACGAAAAATTTTTCATGTTTTGTGCATGCAACGAAATTTTTCGTCTTCTGGTGTGTTGTAGAATTTTTTGTTTTCTGTTTGAAATCAAAGAGAGAGAGAGAGGGAGAGAGAGGCCGAGTGCAGAGATGTAATTGAATTGTAATTTTGGCCGTTGCCGAGCATATTGGTTCCAGAAAAAGAAACATTGTGCACTTGCCGACAATCTGTTTCAAATTATATTGTTCTCAAAATCAAAAATATTACACGAGCAAAACTTTGACGCCAAGGTGGAAGAGATTTCTTACGCATTGGCATCTTTTGTCGACGGTTAAAAATTCAATAACAATTACCACAACAACAAGTTGCAAAGAAATGAGGCCGAGAAAAATTGTTTTGTATCATAAATTTCTGTTTCAAATTATATTGTTCTCAAAATCAAAAATATTACACGAGCAAAACTTTGACGCTTACGTGTAACCCGTCGGTTACACCTATGCGTCTTTTGTCGACGGTTAAAAATTCAATAACAATTACCACAGCAACAAGTTGCAAAGAAATGAGGCCGAGAAAAATTGTTTTGAATCATAAATTTTGCCCGTTATTGTTTGCTCAAAATTCTGGTTGCACCCAACATAAAAATCTAAACTGAACTGAAAGTTCAAAAACTAAAAATTTCATCTTTCGGCTTCATGAAAATAATCAAGTTTTGGCATGCAATGAGGCTTAAGAGAGTTGATCATCTCTCATCATCAACCTTTGTCCCAAATGAAAAATTTGAATGAATGTAGCACAACGGACAGAATTTTTTTTGCAAATTTTCAACTTTTGATTTTATGTATAATTTACTTGTTTTGGCATGCAACGAGGCTTGAGAGAAATGCTCATCTCTCATCAATCTTTGTCTCAAATAAAAATTTTGTATTTTGCACAACGGCCAAAATATTTTTTGGCAAATATTCTTGTCTCGGTTTCATGTAAAATTTACTCGTTTCGGCATGCGATGAGGCTTGAGATAGGTGATCATCTCTCTCATCATCAATCTTTCTCTATCTCTCAAATGTAAATTTTGGAGAACTGCACAACGGACAAAAATATTTTTTGCAAACTTTCAACTTTCAGTTTCATGCAAAATTTACTTGTTCCAGCATGCACGGAGGATTGAAGGAGTAAATCACCTGTCATTAATCTTTCTTTCTCTCTGAAATGTTAATTTTTGAGATTAACCTTACAGACGAGAATATTTTTTTTGCATAATTTCAACTTTCGTTTTCATGCAAAATTTACTTGTTTTGCATGCAATAATGTGTGAAGGAGATGATTACCTCTCATGATCATTCTAACTCTCTCTCTCTCTCAAATAAACAATTTTGAGAATTGCACAACAAACGAAAACAAAATTTTTGTAAACTCAAACAAATTTTATTTGCAAACAAAATTTTGTACATTTTTGAATTTGAAAATAAAATTTTTGAAAAATGGTTTAATCTACTTCCTCAATTATTGGTCCATTGTGTTCACACGCAGTTTGAGAATGCGAAGAATTTTCGTTGTTTTCGTTCATTGGATCTTTGGCAATATTACCATTTTTATTTTCAAAAACGTTTTTGTACCACATTTGTAAACAATTTCTCTGCTCATCAAATTCCATTTTTTCTGCATCCGTATTGTTGTCTGCCCATCTCATCATTTCGTCTATTCTGCTTTGTAATTGTTTAATTTTTTGTTCCGGAATTTCTTTCGTTGCATTTGGGTCGGCCATTAATTGTTTCAGTTGAAAACAATATGTTTCTAAACTATTTTTTGCTTCAATTTTGCCTCTTTGCCGATCGTCTTCATTCTTGAATTTCTCGGCCTCATTCACCATTTTCTCAATTTCTTTTCTTGAGAGCCTTCCTTTATCATTCGTAATGGTAATCTTGTTTTGTCGACCCGAGTTTTTGTCAACGGCCGTTACATTCAAAATTCCGTTTGCATCAATGTCAAAGGAAACCTCAATTTTCGGAACACCTCTTGGTGCCCGAACAATGTCTTGCAATTCAAAATTTCCTAAATGATTATCATCTTTTGTCATTGCTCGTTCTCCTTCGTAGACTTGAATGAGAACACTCGTTTGATAATCACAAAATGTGGTAAATTCCTGTGATGCACTTGTTGGAATAGTTGTGTTTCTTTTGATCAACGTTGTCATTACTCCTCCGGCCGTTTCAATTCCAAGAGAAAGAGGAGTAACGTCCAACAACAAAAGATCTTGAATATTCTCCGATTTGTCTCCATTGAGTATTGCTGCTTGAACTGCTGCGCCGTATGCTACTGCTTCGTCGGGATTGATATTTTTGCTCAATTCTTTTCCGTGGAAAAAGTCTTGCAGCAATTTTTGAACTTTTGGAATTCTTGTTGATCCACCAACGAGCACAATTTCGTGAATTTCTGATTGATCTAATTTTGCATCCATCAATGCTTTCTCCACTGGAACCAATGTTGATTTGAACAAATCAAAGCAAAGCTCTTCAAAACGTGCTCTTGTAATTGTTGAGAAAAAATCAATTCCCTCAAACAGAGAATCAATTTCAATGCTTGCCTGAGACGAGGCAGAAAGAGTTCGTTTTGCACGTTCACATGCCAATTTCAATCTCTGTATGGAACGTTTATTGTTTGAAACGTCTCTCTTGTGTTTCCGATTGAATTCCTTGATGAAAAACTCTACCAATCTTCCATCAAAATCTTCTCCTCCTAAATGCGTGTCTCCAGCAGTTGCTTTTACTTCAAACAGCCCGTCATCAATTATCAAAATTGAAACATCAAACGTTCCACCGCCGAGATCAAAGATCAGAATATTCTTTTCCTGTTTGCACAACTTGTCCAAACCGTAAGCAATTGCGGCAGCAGTCGGTTCATTGATTATTCTCATCACCTCAAGTCCAGCAATTGTTCCTGCATCTTTCGTTGCCTGTCTTTGCGAATCATTGAAATATGCAGGGACTGTTACTACTGCGTTGGAAATTTTTTTTCCTAAATATGATTCTGCCGTTTCTTTCATCTTCGTCAAAATCATTGACGAAATTTCTTCGGGGGAAAAATTTTTCGTCTCTCCTCTAAACTGGACCTGAATAATTGGTTTGCCACCACCAAATTTGTTGTCTACTGTGAACGGAAATTGTTTCATATCATTTTGAACTGATTCATCTTCAAATCGACGACCAATCAATCTTTTCGCATCAAAAACAGTATTTGATGGATTCAACGAAACTTGATTTTTTGCCGATTCCCCGATTAATCTCTCTGTTTCAGTAAACGAAACGAACGATGGTGTCGTTCTGTTTCCTTGGTCGTTTGCAATAATTTCCACCTTTCCGTGTTGAAAAACGCCGACACACGAGTACGTTGTACCGAGGTCAATGCCAATTGCAATTTTTTTGCTCATTTTTACTGATTTTTTCCTCTTTGTTGTGTCGCGCAAAAAATAAACAAAATTTTGTTGAATAAGAACACTCGTTTGATGATCACAAAATGTGAAACAAAGTAAATTGCAACAGAAAAAATTTCAAAATTTAAAAAAACAAGCAAAATGTTTAATTGCAGAAACGTAGAACAGGTGAAACGAAAAAAACAAAAATTGAAGAGCACTGTCAATACCCGAAAAATTCCTCCCTTGATCCTGGTTCTTGATTTAGATTACACAGTTGCATGCACCGACGAAGAACAAAAAACGACCAAAGGTTTCAATGCATTAAACATTTACTACCGAACCGAAATTTTCTCTTTTCTTGATTTTCTTCGTCACTGGTTCCAAGAGAAATTGTTTCTCATTCTCTGGTCGACAGGAGATAACGTTTACGTTTTCAATACTCTGTACAATTTAATGCTGAATTATTTTGATTTAGTTTTAGGCAGGAAAGAGGCAATGGAATCTGAACGAAAGCACGGTGCTTACAAATCAAAAGAATATTTACTAAATTTGGTTTCTGTTAGAGAATGGCTTGAGGAGCAGATAATTGAAAACGGCAATTTACTTCCATATTTTGCAATAATTGATGACAAAGCAAGAGAAAACACATGTGACGGAGCATACACGTACACCTTTTCTCCAAACCTTTCACTCTGAAAACGATCAATTGGAGAGACAAAACAGCAAACGTCCAATCATTGCATGCATATGCAGCACAACTGGTTACAGATTTAGTTTTCAAATATCAACCATCATTAGACATTTGTGCATACGAAAAGGAAAAATCAAAAGAAAGTGTGCATGCTTGGAACGTTTCCCCGTTTTCGTGAATCATTTGAAAATGAATGCAAGTAAAATTCCAAAAGAGCAGAAAGACAACACTGAAGCATTGAGAAATAAATTACCATCTTTGTGGTTGAAATAATCTTTGTTCAAATTTTCTTCAAATTCAAAAAAGTCGTTGAGTTGCTTCAATGGTTGATTTGAATTGAGAATAGTTTCAAGGGGAACTTCTCCATCTCTTTTGTCCAATTTTTTCAACAAAGCATATCTCAACGTAGACAGTTTTTCCTCAGAAATTTCTTGTGCACTCATTGCTCTAATTTTCAAGATTTAAAAAATGGCGGAGATTACAGATCCTGTAATAAAAATTCAATCTGATCATTGTGTTTTGCCGCACAACATCAAGAATCTTTTTACAAATCCAAAAAAATGCTCTCTCGTTTTGAAATCAATTTGTTACGACCACATGGCCCTCATTTTCGGGTTGAGTGAGGCGTTGATACAAATCCCGAACACAATTGATATACTCAAACATACAAACAATTTGGCAGCAAAAAGTACTGCTGGAATTTCTCTTGTGGCAAAGATTACCTGGTCTCAAGAAGACGTGTATGCATGTGACAATTTGGTTTTTGACAAGGGAGACGTAATTTTGCCTACGAGCAACTATGTTCGGCAACAGTTTGACGCTTGGAGCAATATGAAAAAAACAATTCTGCCCGATGTGTCTGTGAAAATGTTTTCCAAACCTATTGACCGATTTCTCAGATTTCTCATGTATCAAAACAAATTTGAAACTTCTCTCAAGTTTTACAATGAACGACTTGATTGCAAAGTAAAATTTGAAGAGGAAGACAAGTACAAACGATATTTCACATTTGATCTGTACAAATATTTTCTGCTGCATTACTTCTATCCCTATCAGAAAGATTTTCCCGAACTCTATGCAAACAATACAAATTCAAACTTTACGTTTCTAAAAATGTATGCACCATTGAAATCAGAGCACGAAAAATTTGAGTACAATACAAACAGATTTCAAGCAAAGTTTCAGATCTTTATTGAATGAAAATTATTCATCAAGATTGTACACGTTGATGAGTTCGGTAGATTTACCAGTAAGCAAAAACAAAGGGTTAACATTATTTTCATACAGCCCAACTGCGCCCAATATTGAGTTTGATAATGAGAAAGGATTCGTGGCTATCCGAGATATTGTGAATGACGAAGATCTGGTTTTGAGCCCAACGGACGGTGGATACATTGATCAGGATGCATGGTTTGATGTTAAGTACGAAACACGGTTGATTGTCCCGGATTACTGTTTGCCGTTCAGTGACAAGTTTTCCAGAGTCCCAGCAGTTCCATCTATTCTTCCGAGTTACGAAGCAAAATCTTTAAACTTTTCAAATTTTTCATCGACGTAATTTATTTTTCAAAAAATAAAATTTTACAAAAAATTTTTCTGTTTGAATTTTTTGCCCCTCATTACAATATCCAAACAATTTTCATATGATTCAATCATTTCGTTTTCGGTTTTGTTTCCGTCCAAAATTATAATCGGCACACTCGTTTCAGACAAAAATGTTCTATCGTGGAAAATTTGTAGACATTGCAGAAAATGAAGGGAAACATTTTTTTCCTCGTCTCTGCTTCGGTTCTCAATTCGTGCCAAACAATTTTCAGGTTTCGTGTCAATGTAGACAAAGAGATCATATGAAACAAGCCTTTTCTCAAAAATCATGCACAGAAATTCATTGAGAATAGAATATTCAATAGGAGAAATTTGCTTCTGTGTAAACAAAACGCTGCAGAAGCAATGGAAAGAAGAGTATGGAGATCGTTCAAAAATTGAAATTGCTCCTTTCGTTGTTGTTGAAACGCTTTTGATGTGAGACAAAAAATTAAGCACTTGAAAGGGGAAAGCAAACTTTTCCTTGTTTTTGTAGTACTCATCAAGTAAATTAAAACCATTAAAATCGGTCCACCTCTCAACAGGTTCGGGAAAACAGTTGATTTGCTCTGAATATTTCTCTTTCAAGTAATGCAAGAATGATGACTTTCCTGCTCCGATATTTCCTTCTACGGCGATCCGTTTGAAAACTTTAAATTTTCGTTCATCCTGCATTTTTGAAAAAAAATTTGTCCGTTGAGGTAAAAGAGAATTTTCCAGAAAGATAGAGAAAGCAGAGAAAAAAGAAAAATACGAAGCAGGTTATATAGGAAACAAGGTGAATATTCTTAAAAACGAAATGCTTCAAATTTTGAAGCAAGCATTTCAAAATGAACACTGCCGATTTGGCAGGAGATTTGATATCACGGTTCAATTTTTTTTGAAACAATAATTTCGGATCCATTTCAGTTTTCTTTCTTTGCCGTAACGCTTCTTTGCTGTTTTTACCGATGATGGAGGAAACGGAAAAAATTTGCAGAATTTGCCAAAACGAAGACGACGATTCAAAATTGTTGAATGCCTGTGAATGCCGTGGATCTCTGGAATTTGTGCACGAAACGTGTTTGAAAAAATGGATTTTCAGTAGAAATTTTTCAAATGAATGTGAAATTTGCAAATCAAAATATGATCAATTTAATCTCTTTTCAACCAATACATCAACGTCGTCGTCGTCGTCAAAACGAACAATCAAGAGATTCATTTTTGAAAATTATCATTTGCTTCTTTTCTGTTTTTTTATTTTTTCCCTTGTGATTGCAACGTTCGTAATCTTTCGCAGAACAAACAAGGATGTTTTTGAGGTGAAGGTGAAAGAAGGAGAAGCAGACAACGAAAATGGTCTCGGACCCATGAATTTTCTGATGATCGTTTGCCAATTGTTTTTCTACTTTCTGTTATTGTTTTTGCTCATTTCTTTTCCTCTGTATATTGTAGCACGTTACAAAGATTGGACACAAGAAAATGCAATTTTTTTTGTATGAAAAAATAGAACGAAAAATGTCATTCACAGTTTCCTCAGAACAGCACAATTTCCCGTGTTACGAACCTGTGTTCAGAAAACGGAAATATGTAAATTTTGTTCGTTTTGTTTTACAAGAGGAACGTGATGCTGACAAAGATGTAATTAATTTTGCTTTAAAAATAATAAATGATATTCTTCGTGTTGAATTTCCAACAAATTCTTGTCGTGACTTTTTTACACCATTTACTGATTTTAACGGTTTGAGAAAGGAAAGAATCTCATATTTGAATAAAAATGCTATTGAGCAAAAACTGTATACTCTTGTAGCAATTGAAATCTCATCACAAATAGTAGGCAAGAAATTTATTGAATTGAACAAAAAATTGAAACAGTTTTGTGACACATTTGAAGCTGATTTTTTTGAGAAATACGTTTCCAGAAATGTCCGATTTGATTACATGAAAGGCTTTCTTGAAGAATTTCCTTACTGTAGAAGCCTTATTTCGGGTAAACATGTGACAAGAATTTTCTTCGATGTGAACAAAAACGTTTATGATATTTTCGGTGTTCAAATTAAAAATTGCAAATACACGAAAGATATTTCAACCCTAGAATATGAATCATCAAATTACACATTTAAATTTCATGTGCCGTCTCTTAAGATTGGTGCCACAATTTTCTCTCAGTGGTACTCAAAATTTGTCTTTGAGAAGCCTCTTTTGTCTTTTATGTATTCCGTACTTGCAAACAATGTGTCCATATCAAACGACTTGGAAAATGCTTTCGTTGAAGAATGGAAAATTGATACGTTATCCAACGTTTTCGGAAAAAGCAAACCTTTGCCGTTGTCGGTATTGTTTTTTGATCCACTCAACGAATGTGTGAAAAATGTAAAAGAAAACATGAAAACAATAAAAATTTATTTGCTTGATAATGAAACCTCTTACGTTCATTTCATGTTGAGCAACGTTTCACGAAATAAGAAACAATTGCATAAACTTTCAATTTGATTTTAAAATGATGCAAATTTGATTTCTTTCGGGCATGTCTGTCATAATCGGATATGTAAACAAACACCAGCTTCCCAATGCAAATGGATTTTGATCATCACACAACGTATTGTTCAACAAAACGAAAACTAAAGAAAATGCAACCGGAAGGGAAAGTATTGAAATGACACGTTTGTGATTGAAAAGTAGCAAGAGAACATTGATTAAAAACTGCAATACAATTCCATACTGAAGAGATGATTTAGAGTACAATATTGAACGCAAAGAGAAATTGAGAAAATCGTTCAACGTAAGCATTCTGAATGAACAAATTTGAAAATGAGACAGAAGCTTTTTACACATTTCGTAACCTAAATTCAGTAAACGTAGTGCCCAACTTCTATGCTGAAAACAAAGACATATCAATAATACCGTCAAAAAGGACAAGATCGTGGGAAACGTATAGGTCAGTTTCAAGGCAAGATATTTCAAAAGAGAGCATCTGTTTTTTCTGTAATTCATTGGAGGTGAATACTCATGAAGAAAATTGTATCAAACATGTAAAGGTTCCTTATTATTTTTCTAATATTTTAAACGATGCAATAGTTTATGAAAATGATGAGAATGTATACGTTTTGAATCATCAGATAACCATTGAATGTGAAATTTGTGATCAAATTTCTTTTGCAACAAGCATTGTTTATTTTCAATGCGGCCACGTTCTGTGCTTTGATTGTGCTCAAAAGTGCTCTCTTTTCTCGTGTCCTTTTTGCAGAATTCCGATCAGCAATGTTTTTCCCTTAATGTATCTTCCCGATGGAATCTTTGATGCAAAGCAAGAATACGTTTTGAAAAACGTTCAACACGACTCTGTTTGGATTGACACAAGTACGGCAACAATTGAATTTGTTGAAAATGAAAATGTACAATTGTTAAAAAATAAAATTTCTAAACTTCAAATGTTTTTCAAAGTAAATTCTGTTAATTTTTATTTCTCGTGAACAAATTACATTACCAAAATTACTCTTGAAAATGATCCGTTGTAAAGTTTGCATAAATAAATCGGTTCCATTATTAATAAATTCCAGTCGTTAACTATATCGTTTGAATGTATAATTTCACATTTGCATACGACGAGGCCCATCGTTGAGGAGAAAAATCGTATAAAAAGGACTCGTTTTTTAAATCTTCATCTCAAAGCAAAATGAGTTTTGTAAAGGATAACTTCATAGTAATTGAAACTTTTCAGAATAAAGAAATCTCTGAAAATGAGAAAGTTGTGTTGAAAGAGCTTTTTTCAAAAGTAAATTTTACCGGCAACAGTGACAAACTGCCGATGAAAGTTTATGCGCCGGAATGGAAAAATGGAAAAGAATTGATCGTTTGTTCTTCCGGTGGATGTCTCAACACTTCAACAAACAAGGAAATTGGAAAGAAATCAAGAACGAGTGAGGCAACGTCAATAGAATTCAAACAGTATTTCAGAAGCAATGAAAACGATGTTGGACTTCTTTCTCTGTTGGAGTTCATTTTGAAATTATGCACGGACTATGCCATAGAGAAAGATGATGACGACCGTGTTGCAATGAGAAAGGGACACGATGTTGTCAAGGAAAGATTAGGAAAAATTTTGAAGAATCAGGAAGAGAAAATGATGACTACCGTGAAACTAAATTTGGTTCCGTGCCAGTTTCACATGGTCAAAAAGGCAGATGGAACTTCGGCAAAAAAGTATACATGCCAAAAAGTCTGGAATAAGAACAAATCAAACAATTCTTCAATTGCTTCTCTGAATTTGAGAATGAGCCATTTGTGCTTGTTTCAAGTAAAACTTGCTTTAAAGCATATGGAGATTCCTGGTGAATGGGGAGACAAAAAAGTCTTCCCTCAATACAATCAAAATGATTACTTGGATTCCGGCAAAAGGCTCGTTTCACATCCTTGGTACAACGAGCTTTACAATGAAAAATACAAAAACATGAATGGTGTTGCAGCAATGCGTTTACTGTTTTCTCTGAGCAAGATTTACATTGTTAACAAGGAAAATTACGTTTCTGTCTACGGAAATCTGTGTGATGCTGTGGTAAAAGAATTTGGATACTTTGATAGAGACTATGAAGATTTCAACAACATTGATGCTTTGTGTTGCAGTTCGGACGAAGATGACGACAACGACGAAGATGGTGAATTTTCATCAATTCACCCGGAAAACATTGTATCCGCCGTACAGCAGGAACCATTTGTTGATCCGAATGCACACATGGACGACTATGACGCCGGAATTTCCGGCAACGATTTCTTGAAGCAAACTTGTGCCCAATCTTGGGACAATAACGAGCAAAATAAACCATCAACAAGCAGCAGCAGCAGCAGCAGCAGCAATAAACGACAAAAAACATAATTTTTCTTCCAGGTTCCAGATTGATGCCGATTCCGGACCATGACCTGCTACTGCTACTGCTACTTGCCTGCTATTGGTACAGTAGTAAAGGTTTAAGTCCGGAAACCGATAGAAAGAAATGGTATGCAGGAATGCTTGTATACGTTTTTCCTGGTTTGACAGTCCTGGCATGTGGTTACGGTTTATTGCTTGCAAGCCTACATCTTCGACACCCCTGTGGACGTTAATTTCAAAGTTTGAAATGGTTTGCCATGTTGGCAACATCTCTTGCTTCGTTTCCAATTTCAGTTTCATATGCTATGGAAAAATTGAGGAAAGCCGGCCAGAGGTGTCAATTGTTCGTTTCACATCCTTGGTTCAACGAGCTTTACAATGAAAAATACAAAAACATGAATGCTTCGTTCGTTCTGCTTTTCCGAAAGTTCTGTTCTCAGAGATCATTTTAATTTTACGATAAATTTCAATTCCAGTAATCTGTTCAGCAATGGGAAATGTATCTCTCAAAAATTTTGAATAAATAAACATTTTCCGAAACGGGAAAATAATTTTCAAATAATTTGTTTCATTTGTAAATGTTTCTTTCGTCCGACATTTTCAAACTTGCCCTGTCGAAAAAATTGTCCCAAGATTTGGCACAAATTTGCTTCAAAAAATCGTTGCCGGAAACAGAATTTGTTTTAAAAACGACGAGAGATAGTTTCTTTCTAGCCGAAGGAAATATGCAAATGTCGGGCGTAAAATCAACTTACTCCAATCTCAATTTACGAAAGTTTAGCAATGAACTGTACCAAACCGGAGATTACATTCTCTTGTGTGTATTCCTGAAACAGCATATTCAAGAGGTAGGTGGCAAACAGTTGCTGCACAAGAATGATATTGAAAAATTTATGCAAGAACTATCGGCAAGATTTTCTCAAACAGTTCTTCGTTGCCCATGTTTGTCACTTCCGATTCCCTCAAACAAGCAGTTTCTGTTCCATTTGTTTTTTGATTTGGACAAGAAAAACAGTTCTTCCATAATTCTTCAAAATGAGGAGAGTATTTTAAAATTTGAAAAACTGTGGAGAACATTTTTGATGAACAATGTAAAGAAATTTGACGACGACGAAATTGAAGAATCTGAATTCATCGTTTCGCGTCCGGTGAAAGCAACTGGTGGTGTTCACATTCAAATTCGTGGGCTTAAATTTTCCAGTAATGAAGTTGAACAGATTACTGTTTTGGCAAAAACCGAAATTGGACCGGCATTGAAGAAATTGTTTGATCTTTCTATTGATTCTTTGTCTGCTACGTTTGTTCCGTATTGCTCAAAAACGGGCAACACAACAGATTCCTACTTTGACATTTCAAATGCATTCCATGTGAATTCTATATTTCCAATTTGCTCAGACCCATGTGCATGCAAACGAGGTTGCATCATTACCAATTCGGCGCAAGAGTATGACCCGGAAGATAACTTTCTCGTTGAAAGCATGAACATGCAATCCTGCAATGAAAAATGCTTGTCGTTCGACGAGTACTTGCAGAAAAAGTTTTGCAATGATAAAATTTCCTTTCTCTGGTCTTTCGTTGCGGAAATGTTTTTGAATTTTGTTGAGAAATGTGCAACAATAGAATTGACCGTCAACAACAAACACGAAAGAACCTATACACATCATCATGTTTCCCAACTATTGGTTTTGTTTCTCCGTCTACAATTTGAAGAAATTTCTTCCATCATAGAAAAGAAGAGAGGTTTTTTCCATTTTGCAGAAAATGCTTTATTCAACAAAATTTTATTACATTTGAGATTAACGTACAAAGTTTCAATTGAAATTTTGCAAATTTTTTGAAAACAAATTTACAATCAATTTGTCTGCTGGTTGAAAATCTTGTGGAAACGACAAAACTCCCGAATCCGTTGGATGTCATCTATTCCATATTTCATATTGCCGTTTGGTGTGAAAACCAAAATTCAAGAGACGGTGTTTTTCTCATTGAAAGAGGTGTTTATGCCCCAAGCAAAATTTTATTTCCTTGCATGAAAAAATTTTTGGAATCCTTCGTCTTGCAATACTATCTGCTTGAACCAGCGCAAGAGCAAGGAGCAGAGCAGAGCAGAAAGAGAGGAGCCTTGATTGCAAGTTGCAATGATGTTATACAAGTAAACATGTTCAGTTTTTTCCTTCTCGGCATTGCTTGTCCGTTCGACGGAAACGAGCATTGGAACCACAACGTTGTTCCATCGTGGGAAAAGATTGAGCCGGAAAAATTTCAAAATTCAATGTTTCACGTAAATTTCAATGTTTGTAAGAGTGCATCGTTTGAGAAAACATTTCAAATGAACTTGTTTACTTGGAGTCCAAAAGTAACAATCAGAAGCTTTGAAACGTTATGGGACCGACGAGAAGTTCCGCCGAAACTGCCGGCAACGTTTCTCATCTGCTCAAACGGACGGACGTTTTGCCTCAAGAGTAAAACCGAATTTTTCAACGTTCCGTGCATACGATTCTTCAGTTTCAACAGAATGGGAATCACGGATTCCATTTTTGAAACTCTTTCCTCAAATTTCATTTTTGTTTCACGCAAAATCCTAAACCAGATTAAATGTGAATCAACACAAATTTCAATTATTGCTGAACACAGAATTGATAATGATGATGATGATGATGATGAAAATTTTGATTTTGCTTTTGATGCATTAGAGCCGACGAAGCCGAAAAAGAAAAAAAATTGAATGCACAGAAATTGTGCAAAATATGCCACAACTGATCAATCTTCCTGATCAATCCAGTTTCGTCGAACATGATGTTGCACATTTTGTACACGGAAACACGATTGATTATGAAAAACTTGAAAATGGCCTGAAACTGCTAATGGAAATGTTTGAATCCAAATCAAGATTAGAGTTTTTGATAAACATTTTGTTTGATATCATTTTTAGAAATGAGAGAAAAAAATTCATCATTTGCTACAGCAAGCAATCAAACCATGGAAAATCTACGTTCATTGAAGTTCTCAAAGATTTATTTTTCAACGAATGTGCAATCGTGAGCTATGCAGCACTCTGCTCTGATCATGAGGGAGAAATGAAGAATCCAGCACTAGTAGAAGCAGCAGGCAAGAAAATTGTTCTTGTGGATGAAGCTGCTGGGTCTGGCAACGAAAGTAGAAAGGGAAAAACTACATCTCTGAGTTCTCATTTGATCAAAATGGTTACTGGAAATAATTGGGAACACGGTGTACGACGACTGCAAGCAAATAGTGAGCACCTGTTCTTCTATGCTTCAATTTTTTTGTTTTGTAATGAGTTTCCAGTTCTTAATGGAAACTACGGAGAAGCAGAACTTTCACGATTTTACTATATCAAGTTTCCTCATCAATACGATTCATTGGGAAATGTCGTCAATATTCAGAAAATCACGAAAGCCATGTCATATGCTTTGCAAATAATTTTGCTCTGCAAATTTTTCTGTCACGAAGAAATTGGCGGAAGTAAAGCATTTGTTTTGCCACGGATGGGAGAAGATTTCAGAGAAGGAAATCAGTTTTATGATATTGATGAGATGATCATCAACAGATTTTTTATGTTCATCAGTCGAAAGACGAGCATTGAATCCCTTTCCCTGAACGACTGCAGAAAGCATTTTAGAAATTTCATTTTGGCAGAGAGATTGAAAAAAGATCAAATTGAACGACTCATGAAAAAGATTGATGCCCGATGGAAAGAATCTCTAAATTTTTGAAATGTTTTTTTTCGTCATCATTTTTTTGTTCATCACATGCTTTTTGGTAATTTACTTCTTCATTTCCTCTAAAATCAATATTATTCACAAAAGCAACATTGAGAACGGTTTTTTTTAAAAATGAAAATACAAATGAACAAGCAACTGGCAGAAATGAAAATCTAGACATTACGAAGGAGAATAGCAACGACGGAGAAAAAAATTCGTCGTTTCCATCAATCATTCTAAATGCTTCAAATCCGTCGTTTGCGGTAGAAGAAAATTCTGTGTGCATTTTGGACGCTCAAGGAAACAAGATCAATTCTAGTCATTGCTTTTCAGAGGAGGGAAACGAAGGGGAAAAAAATACCTATACTTTTTAGATTTTCACAAATTTTTTGTAAATTGTTTTCCGAAAATAAAGCTTTTTTGAAACATGGAAAGCAGTTTTTGTTTTTTGTAAACATAAAAAATCATGGCAATCAATTCTCTTGGGACTTATGAAACAGATTGATGATGCCCGATGATGATGTTCAGATGAGAAAGAATCTCTGAATTTCAAAACATTTTCGTTCTTACCCTTTGCAAAGCAAATTCTTTTCTCAATTCTCTTGTGTCTTTCTTTCGATTCTTTCGTTTGTGTCAAACTCTGGAAAAAACGTGTGACAATACCTCGACGGGTATCCAAGTCTCAAAAAACGTGTGACAATACCTCAACGGGTATCCAAGTCTGAAAAATCACATTTGCATATACTTAGTTTGAAATGAATATTTTTGTCGTCATTTTTTTGTTCATTGCGTGCTTTGTGGTCCTCTGCTTCATTCTCTCTAACACCAATTTCTTGCATCATCAAAGCAATGAAAACGATGAAAACATAAAAAATATAAATCTCTTCATTGAGAATTATGCATGCAACGATGGAGAAAAAGTTTGTTTCCATTGATGATTCCAAATGCTACAAATCCATCGTTTGTGGTAGAAGACAGACAGACAGACAGACAGTGGTAGGAGACAATGTGAGAGCATTTTGGACAATCAAGATTAATTTTTGCAATTGGTTTTCGGAGGCAGACTGTCGGAATGAGACTCCTCGTCCTGAAAATCATCTTTCTATCTCTATCAAAATTCATTTTGGACGACAATGCTTGAACTGAACTGTACAATTTTGAAAATCATCTTTCTTTCTCTATCAATATTCATTGCATGCACAAACCAGGCAAAACTTGACATGAAATCAAATGTTGAAAATTTCAAAAAAATTTGCATGCTTCAGAATTTTTCATTTTGGACGACAATGTGTGAACTGAACAATTTTGAGGAGAAAGGGAGGGAGGGAGAAAAATACCTATAATTTTTGATACCGATACCGATTTCATGTAAATTGCTTTCCGAAAATAAAACTTTTTTGAATTCCGAAAATCTTTGTTTGAAAATTTTTTGTTTGCACAAGAAGATCACAAAACAGAGACTTGATACATTTTCTTTCAGAACTGAAAAACTGAAACTGAAAATGTTCAAAAACAGTTTTTCTCTGAAAAAGATCTGAACGAATGCTTCTCATGTTTCGTATGAATTTCGTCGATTTTCCGTTGACAATCCGTTTCAAAAAATTTCATGTAACAGTAAATGAAGAATGTACAGAATGATGATATTTCCGATTTTTCTCGGCAATCGTTCTTCATGGCATGTTCATTTTCATGTAAATTCCCTAATTCTAAAATCGTTCTCATCAATTGTTGCATGCACAAAACAGGCAAAAAGTTCACGTAACAGAGAAATGAAGAAGAAAATGCAAAATGCTATTGTTTCTGAATTTTCGTGGAATTCATTTTCATGTGAAACCGAAGACACAAAAATTTCAAAAATATTCTCTATTTCTCATTCTCATGATTATTGATCTTCATTCGTTGCATGTCCGAAAAAGGCAAAAAATTTCATGTTTCATGAGATTGAATGATCTTCTTCTGTTTTGTTTTGAAAATTTTGGAAACCGAATAAAAGACGGAAAGGCAAAAACACAAAATTCTTTTTGAAGATACCATTGCTTGCTTACCGAAAATTCAGCAAACGTAGTGCGCAACTTTTATGCCGAAAACAAAGACATATCAACAATACCGTCGTCAAAAAAGAGAGACAAAATCGTGGGAAAATTTTTATTTATTTCAAAATTTTAATGCATACAATTTGCACACAAAACAGAAATTGTTATCGTTGCATGCTGTTTACATGTAAATATTCCACATTCCAGACAGTAGTACCTTGTTTTGCAATCATCCTTTCTTGTGCAAATTTGACATCTTTTCCGTCCCGAAATGACACATTGCTGCTTGATTTCCCCATTTTTTGGAACATGAGAAATGCCCGTGAATGAACGAATGTCTTCCCGGACAATTCTCGGAATCTGAGAAACCAAAAGCCTTTTTTGAGCATACGGCCGAATGAGATCATATGCTAAGTTCTGTAGAAATGTTCCTCGTGCCTTTTGTTGATTTTGAATATCGTGCTTAATGCAAAACAATTTGAAAGCATTCAGAGCAGCAACATTCACCATGTTGAAGAATACAACCATCGGCCATCTCAAAATTTGCAATTGAACCGTGAAATGTTTACACAGTTGATCAAAGGTATCAACACCTCCTTTGCATTTGTTGTAATCAAGAATCATTTGAGGCTTAAATTTTTTGCTTTCGTCGGCGACTTCTCTGCTATGATGCCGCGTTGATAGCAAAATAACACAATTATTTTTCTTCGTCATGTAGGAAACCAACGTAAGATTTTCACTGAAAGCAAACAAGGAAGAGAATTCTTTTCTATTCTTCAATTCAAGAAATTCTTTCGGAATGTCCGGTTTGTTTTTTCTCATTGTTCCGAGCAGAGAATGTCCTTTAGAGCTTAGAATTTGAGCAAGTTCGACGCTCGTAAAGAAATTATCGGTCGTTAAACTATGGCCAGGTTGAAGACATTCAATCATGTCACGGACAACTCTTTTTGCCTGATTCTTTTCCGGCACGTTTCCCACTTTTCCTGTGTACAATTGCATGTTGCATGCAACGAATGTTTCTGAATCACACATTACCCAAAACTTAAGGCCATACTTGTCAGGCTTTTTTGCCATAAACTGCCGAAATGGACATTTTCCTCTGAACCCGACCAATTGTTCGTCGATGGTTACAAATTTTCCTGGGTAGTAAACCTTTTTCAGGTTTGCCACAAATTTATCAAAAATATCCCTTACTGCTGCTGCCTTGTCAGTCCGACGTCTTTCATCTCTCGTGTTGAAATCGTCAAACCGCAAAAATCGGAGAATATGTTGAAATCTGTTTCTGGACATTGCAATGGAGCAGATTGGAACACGGATCGGAGAATCTAAATTCCAATTGTCAGCATTATTTCTCCTTCTAATATGAGACTGGCCCATGATTAAGAGTAAGCCGAGAAAAGCCCACAATTCGGTTTCGTCCAATTCTTCCCATGAATTGTGCCACGTGCTTTTTGCTTTACGATTTGTTTCCCGTAAAATTGTTTCTATGATTTCTGCATCAAAGTAGAGTTTGAACGCATCTTCTGGTGTTTGCAAATTTCTACTCAGTTCCGTCAAGCCTCTTTCCTTTGCGGGCAATTTGCTCGTGTTGTAGAATTGGTCTTCAATCGGTAATGACAACCAAAGTCGACCAGTTTTTGCCTTGTTCACACGTAAAGTTTCTCCTGGAAAATTGTTAATTTCCAAAACTTCTTCTTCTTCCTCGTTTGCAGCTGCTTCTTCTCCATTGATGATATCATTTTCCGGCAATACGTCCATTTCTTCCACAAATTCGTCATCCATTTTAAAATTGTTTTTCTTTTTGTTTTCTGTTTTTATTTTGATTCAAAATTGGGATAATCGGTAGTCTGAGGTCAATTCCCTTTCGTTTTTGGTGGTACGGTTTCTTCCCGTGCATCAAAAAAGTTGCAGAATCTGGACAAATTTGGTAGCACAAACAGTCCCTTGTATTTGAAAATGGCCGGAAAGTAGACAAATTTGGTGGTATATGTCGTTCCCTATGATCAAATCAATGATGATTGCCTACTACTTTGGTTGTGTACTTTGACCCTTTGCCGTCGTTTTCAAAAAGAAAGTGAATTCGGAATGGAAAATTTTTGTAAAAATCTTTTTTTTGAAATAAATTTTTTTTGAAATTTTTTGAAATTTTTGCATTGAAATAACATTGAAATTGAAGAAAAAAATTTTTATTTTTCAGAAATTTTTCTACAAAATTTTTTAAAAAAATGTACAAAAGTAAAAAATAAATTTACCCAAGATTTACAGCAAAAATGAGCGTAATGCAATAAAATTTTAATTTCGGATGCTGTAAAAGTCGTTCAAAATTCTCTGTTTCCTGCCTTTCTTCTCCCGCTCTTCGTCACACATTTTTCCTAATTTTCTCCGTTTCTTCCCCGTATCTTTCTTGATTTGGAAATATTCTCTCGCCTTCTCTTCCCCAATCACCGGACTGAACAGTCTTTGCAACGGCTTTGAAAGTTGCCCATCAATGTAGTACTCAAGGTTTACCCGAATTCCGTTTTGCAATACAAATGCAGGGTCTTCAACCTTTTTGTAAAGAGGTTGCTTTGATTCACCCTCAACGATTACGTATGGAATTCTGTCTCCCACCTTTGGCCCACTTCCCGGATTTCTTTTCTCTAGCTTCAAAGCAAGTTCTATGTGTGCTTGTCTTGCTTTGTACTCAGACGGATCTTTAGACATACACTTTGAAATCGTAAGTTTTTCAAGAGGAATTTGGTTGTTTTTCAAGTCGGCAATGATTTCGTTTGCATAATTCATTGCCCCCTCTGTGTCACGTTCAATGAGAAAATAGTTCAAAACTTTACTGATTACTTCGGCAACCAATTTGCAATTATCTCTTCGTACAGATTCAATTCCTTTGCAATCCATTTTGTCGTACTTTTCCGGTCGCGTGTAATACATTCCTGCATAACGTTTCTTTGACATCAACAGGAACGGAAAGTAAACTTTTTCAAAATCCAATTTTATGGGTTTTTTAAACAGTTTCGTTATTTTCTCGGCTGCCTCTTTGCCCAATTCAATTGCTTCAGCAATAGTTTGCACGTTGAAATTTACCATTACTGAATCTGTATCACCGTAAATTACCTCAGCTTTCGGAAACAATTCATTGATTGCCGTCTTTGTCAAATGCAACATTTCTTGGCCGTAAAGAGTAACCGATTGGGAAATTTGGATACACGGAAGCATGCCCTGTTTTGCACCTGTGAAACCGTAAACAGCATTTGCTGTAAGCTTCAAAGCAAGTTGCCGACCGTCAAGAATTTTTAAAATTTCTTCGTCTTTTTCATTTTTGATCAACTTTTTCACAAACAGTCTTGCTTCAATTAAATTTTTCACAATTTCTGGCAACACTCCTTCGTACAAAGAACTTTCAACGAAAAGATCTCCGGAAGGGCTTTTTTTGTAATCCCTATTCTCCTGCAAATTGTACAATTGAACCAATTCAGGTGTGAGCAGAGTCGTATAGCAAAGATTATGGGCCATCATTATTGATGGATAGAGAGAGACGAAATCTTCCGTAGCAATGGGAACGTTGTAAAATCCCGTTTTAGGCTCAACAACATATGCACCTGGGAATGTTTCTGCATGCTTGTTTTCCAACGTTGGGATGATGATGCCTCTATGTTTGCATTTTCTTAAAATTTGAGAAAAAACTCTTATTTGTTGTCCACGGTTCAAAACATCGTTTACCAGAATTCCTGTTACTCGGGCCAGTTCAATGCTGTTAATTACAAACATGAGTTTATTCAGCAATTGCATGCACAACGAGGAATCTCTCATACAATATTTTGCAAGCCTTGTTCTGTCGGCATCACTTCCGGCTTGAAGTTTTTCAATTTCCGAAAAATGAACATCGTCCTTTTTAGATTTCAAAAACTTTTCCGAAACGTCATTCAGTTTGTACGAACGAAGTTTATAGTCTCGTTTGATCAATTGCAAAATATCCATTTGTATTCTGCCATTCATGTTTGCCAATTTCAGAGCATTTTTCATCTTCACATTTCTCACAATTGATTTTGTTCCTTTCAAGCGTCCTAGCAATGAAAATTCATTGATGCGTAAAAAACGAGCTCGTTCAAGCAAATAATAGGTATCAAAGTTGTGGATGTTGAATCCTGTTACAATATCAGGATCAACAATTTTGAGAAACAAACTCCATGCTCGGAGCAATTTCTTTTCAGTCTTGAACGAGTAAATTGAAAAATCTAGGCCATGTTCATGAGAACAATTACCAACAGTAAACACAACTTTGAATTTTGAACCATTGCTGTTTGAATGTGCAATTTCGTTTGATATCTGAATCACTTGATTTGTCTCTTCTGCAGGATGAGGAAATTTTCCGTCCTTGTTTAAAACTTCAATATCATATGACATCATTATTAATTTTTGTATTGCATCATAACTTTGAGGAACTCCACTTCCGAGAGATTCTGGTTTCTGATTTTCAGAGGTAACAGTCGAGGGTGGATGTGAAAATAAATCCTGCAGTTCAACGTCGTATTCCAATTGACAAAAGGAACCCTTTTCATTTTCGTTGATTCTTCTCGTTGCTTTTTCAAGAGGAAAATGAATCCAGTTGCAGCCGAAAATGTCACATTCAACCATGAATTGAGTAATGGTGTTAACGTTTGATTCATAAATTTCCATTTCTGGGTACAACTTTTTGATTTGCTTAACACAATTTTTCATGTGAAATGGAGAATTCAGACTGATTTTCAAGAACTTTGTTTTCTCATTTCCTTGAAAGTAAAACAGTTTTTGTTTTTCAACGATTTCAATTGAATGAATTGGTTCCGGAATGAATCTTAATTCACTCGGTCTCATTGATGATTTCATTGCTTCAGAAATCTTTTCCGAAACTTTTTCAAAAAGCAGAGAAGTCGGCAGAGATGTGTAAAAGAATGGTTTGAAACCGTGAACGTGGACGAGGATTGAATTGTCGTGCAACGTCGTTCCGTACATACGAAAAACTGTTCCATGATTATTGCCAAATTTTGAGTCACCGACGTAGAAATCAATATCTATTTGTTGGAAAAATAAATTTTCATTTTCAAGAGATTCATTTGAAACCTCTGGCCGGCTGTACTTTTGCTCAAATTCTTTCCTCAATTTTTCCATAGCCTATGAAATTGCTTTGCTTCTGATTCTAAACTGAGAACAACTTCGTCTGATAAATTGAACTTATATGCTTTTGGATTAAACGTTTCATTTTTACAGCAATGAACAAATTTTGCAAACAAAAGTGCACATTTTAAAATGTCTTCATCTTTCTCCTCGGGCAAATTTGTTTTCCGTAAAACAAACAACGAGGAAACGTTTTTGAAACTACTCTTTTCGTTACCGGATTCACAACCGTTTGCCGATCATAATGTAAAATCATTGGGCGCAGCAGGTATTCACATTGATATTGCAAATTTCCGTGCGTTGAAATTTTGTCCGATTCGCGGTCGGCAAACGCATCAAAACTTGCTTGGCAGGAAGCAATGAATTCACTTGGAGTGAGGCCAGACGTAAAACTGGAATCAATTTTTCGCTTTGCTGGATTCTTGTTGAAAACAAATTCTAGATTTCCCAAATTTTTTGTTGCCTGTTCATAATGATTCTCATTGTATCTTCCTACTGCTTTTGATAATATCATTCTTCCGATTCCGTGATTGTTTGTCTTTTCTCTGAAAAACTCATCAACACTGAAAAAGCCTTTGTTTCGTACAAGCTCACGTCCCTTTCTCTCGTGTAAACAAAATTTTGAAAACGTCTTTTCTGAATTTGCGGTAACGACGAAAAAGAAAAGTAAATTTTTCAAAATATTCTCCCACTCTTTTCCCAATCCGATGCAAGTGTCCGTGTCAAAATGAACTTTCAAATTTCCATTGTTGCCTATGTTATGTTTCGGTGACATTAGCAATTCTACTTCATATGCACTGTTGCTAGACAATCCGGAATGCAAACGAATGAAATTGAACGCATCTCCATCATTGTCACCTCCATTGAATTTGTAAAGAGAAGATGGAATGTCACACGTTGATCGGACGCCTCCTCTTGAACTCTTTGCAAAAGCAATATTGCCGTCCTGAATCACCGGATACCGAACTGTGAGAAAACTGTTTCCGCGTCCTAAATTTTCTACAACCGCGGACGGAAGAACAATTTTTCCTGCCTGCAGAGAACCATTGGTGCCGACGACCAATCTGGAAACGTCCGAGATCACTCTGCTCATACACGTTCTCCGGATCTCATTTTCTTTGCCTCTCTTTGGCCGATCAATTATTTTTGAACATAAAATTGAACTATAACAAAGTGCTCTTTGTGGAGAGGTTGAGAAAAATTTTCTCTTCTCTTTTGATTCAATAATTGCGACATTGTCATGTGGAAAGGCTTTGTTGAAAGATAATATTTTATTCATTTTTTTGCTAATTACTACATTTTTCCTGTTTTCCATGTACACGAAAACCTTCATTACGTCGTTCAACATTTCCTTTGCAAGATTTCCAATGTAGAAATTGATCGGTGGAACGAGAAGGACATGTTTCCCTTTCGTTATGTTCAGGTAAACATTGTAAAATTGTTCGTACACCTCTTTCTTTTTCAACGGAGACAGGTAAATGTTTTTGGAAAATTTTGCTCCACATTTGCAGCATTTTGATTTCAACCGATTCGTGCTCTCGTTGATGAGACTCGTTTCACACACGGAACAAACGGTCGGTCGTTGGCATTGAAACGAAGAAGTAAACAGAGTTTTGTCGGTTTTTGAAACATCAAACTCAAATTTTTTGTTTTTGATTTTGTTGATTAGAAATGCAAATTCGTCCAACGTTAACGTGATGTCTCCAATTTCTTCTCTCTTTTTCGTTTTGGTTGAGAAAATAATTCTTTTCGGTGGATTGAACAACGGAACCATGCATCGGGCGGTTTTCATTTTTTTGGATGATGATGGACAATTTCCACAATTTGTGGCAAGGACGTTGATGATTTCAGGATTGTGGCAAGGATGTGCTGAATTGCTTTTTCCTTTTCAACGTTCCCGAAGGATTTCTCAAAATGTAAATTTATTTTTCTCTTTTGTAATTTCTTAATAAATGGTTTGAGCCAATCCACGTCACCAAGACACATAAATTTGTAATGTAATTTATTTTGGAATAAAATTGAAATTTTTGCTACTGGCAAATTGTGCTTGCATTCGTCTGAATTTTGTTCATCGTCTAGTAAAATGTACAAATCTGAATCATAGACAATTAAAACCTCGTCGGGCAAATTTTTATCAAATTCAATATTATACGTAAGAAGGTAAAATTTAATATTTTTGCAAATGACATGAGAGTACAGTTTGAGAGAAGGAGAGAAATGTTCCATGCTAAGACGAGTAAGAGACGTCGTTAATTTTCTGTTCCAAAACATTACAAGACTCAAACAAATAATTATGAAATAAAAAACCAAAATTTGTATATGCATTCGGAATGAGCACGAAGAGCAATGAAGTAGAGAAAAATCCAAACAATTTTACGTTCGAAAAAGTGCAAAATGCAATTAAGAAAGTTGACGGGTACAAATTTCTTGTCCAGAAATTAATTGATGTGAGGCATATATTTTCGGTTTATCAACTGCGCCTGCAACTATGGAGAAACAAAGAACTTGAAAATTACAGAAAATTTATCATTGACAAAATAAGAAACGTTTTACTATCTGAAATTGAGCAAAAATCTAGAGTTAGCAATTTTTCTAAAGCCAATAAAATTGCAAATGAAAACATTGTTCAGCATTTTTTTCAACTATGTATTGTCAAGGGATTTGACCATCTTTTTGGAAAAATTGATTTTGAAATATTTTCCATCCTCAGCAACACATTGAATCCGTTTTACTCTAGTGTTGAAGGCTATCTTGATAAGGTTGATGTTTTTCTAAAATTGAGCATTTCGAACTATTCGTTTCCGAACTTTATGGTTCAGAGCAATCTTTACTCTTCTGAATCATCTTCGGCAAATATCCTCTCGTCTGTCGTAACAGAAAATTTGAACGAGTTCTCAAAACTCGTTTCTTTACCCGAGAGTGACGATGACGAATTTCTTAAGGGGATCTCTCATATGCAACTTAATGATATCGGAAAAGCACCGTTACTTCTGTTTCGCAAGGTTCAAATGTTTGACAAGCAAATAATCAAGATCTCGTTGAAATCAAAATTGATCTCATTGAAAGGGTTCGTTTCGGAAATTTTAGACGAAAATCATTACAACACAGACGAAGAGTGCATTTCAAATATTCAAAAATTTATTTCCTCAATATACGTTTATTTTACAGAAATCATGGGAACCATGCTCCCGAAAAGAAACGAATCAAATTCGTATAGCAACGACATTGAAACATTCATTAAAAAATTTCCTGCATTTAAAACATTTTATCAAAGTGATGATGAGGTTCCGTTCAATGTTCCATTGTACAAAATTTTGAAATTGCTGAAACTCTTCCTCAAAGCATTGAAAACGGAATCGTTGCTGATTGAGTTTTGTGCCAAAATTGAACATGTTGTTGAGCGCGCATTACCAAATGACAAAAACCAACAGTTTTTCCGGTGGATGTTTCCATTGTTCCCTGTTGTCGTTATTGGATTGCTTCCTCATGTTTACTCTCTTTTGACAACGAAAAATAAAGGAGACAAAATTTTGTCTGCTCTTCTTCTCTCAAGTTTTGCAATTTACAAAATTTCAGAAAAAAGAAATTGGCAGATTTCTGATGAGATTGATGTCATCGGAGAGATGAATGTTCTGTTTCATAATTTATCATTTGAGCATTTCCAGGATCACGTTCGGGTTTTGTCTTGCCGTTCAAATCAAATGTACAAACGACTCTTTTGGAAAAATACAGGAGGTGGAGAGGGTAATCAGGATCTGCAGCTTTCCATTGAACGTCTGTGCTTTGTTTTCAGCATTCTGAGTTGAAGCAAAATTTTTGCATTTCCATTTCTGGTAAAAACACATTCCATTTTACAAAAACATTTTCTGGTTTGAAAAATGTCCTATTCCAAGTTTCCAAATTTTCTCAGCAACGGCTACAATTTTTCTGATGAAATGGAAAATTTTAATAAAGTTCCGAAATTTTATTCAAATACTCGGCTTGTTAACCATGGCAGAGAAAAGGGCAATTTCGAAGTTGAAATCATATGTCCTGGGTTTTTTCCAAAAGAATTGAGTATTCAGTACATTAATGGGAAATTGATTGTAAAAGGGAAGAAAGAACATAAATTTGTTGAACAACGATTTTGTTACAAAATTTCGACTCCAGATATCTTTGATGATGAATTGAAATCAGAATTAACATCTGATGGATTTTTGTCTATTTCCGCCCCTTTGAAAAAACACAACCAACAACATAAATCTATTACATTCAGGATTCCAGTAAAAAATTGATATATAAGAAAAGCTAGAAATATAAGAAGAAACAAAGTAAAAATGAAGTTCGTATTGAAGAAAAATGCAAACGTTCCTCGTTTGGCAACAGAAGGATCAATTGGATATGATTTGTCTAGCAATGAGAATGTAACAATCGGGCCACATGAAACCAAATTCGTTGAAACCGACGTTGGGATAGACTTTGAACAAGATGCTCTGTTTGCAGAAATTTTGGGCAGATCTGGACTTGCAATGAAAAAGATCCAAGTTTTTCACGGCCTAATTGATCCAGATTATCAAGGAACAATCAAAGTCGGAGTTTTCAATTTGAGCTCAGAGCCGTTTGAAATCAAAGAAAACGACAGAATAGCCCAGCTGGTGTTTAGAAAGAAAGAGCCGGTTGAGAAAATTGAGGTGGTCGAAGAATTTCTGGTAAAAACTGAACGAGGAGAAAATGGCTTCGGAAGCACCGGCACTGCTCAAACCACCGGGTAGTTTGCTCTTAATCTGTTTACTTTCAATATTTGTTATTTACCTATTTGCAAAAAATGTAATTGTCTTAAATCTTAATTTTGAAAAAAATAAAGAGTTTGAAAATTATGAAAATGTTGAAAATTACTTAAGTGTGCCGAGAAAGAAGTTCATTTTTGAGAGGGGGAAAATTGATTGTTCCGAGCTTTTCCCCCTGTGCGTCACAGATCAAGATTGCCGAAAACAGTGTCTCATTCCGGGTCTCGCAAAGTGTGAAAATAATTTTTGCCAAAACAGTTCGGATCATGTCATAAAAAATTTATTGAACTCAAATAGTACAAAATGCAAGACAAATTTAGGTTGCTTTTCAGCGTTACAATTGATTGGAGACAAAACAATGAAAACAAATGTTCATTTACTGCCGTTGATTAATCATAAAGGGGAAGAACTGAATCCAATTACTTTCAAACATGCACATTTAGAGAGAAATTTTAATTTCTACAAAGATGATTCTGCGGTTAACGATTCAATAATCTGTAATGAAGGATATGTAGATGTTTTGTTGCAGTTTGATTCAACCAGTTTTCCCGTCAAATATTGCATTCAAAAGACAGATCCAATTTTACTGCTGCTTTCTGAATCGACAATTTGATCAAAACCATCAATCAATTTTTGCAATCATCAATGTTCCATTGTACAAAATTTTGAAATTGCTGAAACTCTTCCTCAAAGCATTGAGACATGCACAACATTATCCATTATTGGCAATTATTTTCATGACACAGATGACGGAAACGTCTGCTGCTGATGCAAAGAATCCCAAAGGTCGTCGTTCTCATCATCTTCACCAGAAAATTCTGATCCTTCGGGTAAACCGGAAATAGGTCGGAAAAAGTTTTCATTCCGTTCTTCGTTGTCATTCTTGTTAATGAGCTTTATTGGAGATTTCTGTTGAAATTGCCGGAACGTTGCTACGTCGTCAGCTTCTTCCTCCTCCTCATGTTTTTTGAATCTCTTTGCTTCGACCTCTTCTTCTTCTTCTTCCTCTGCTTCTGCTTCTTTAGATTCATTTTCATTCATTTTTTCATAAAACTTGTTGACAAGGCCCAACAAGAAAATTGTCAAAAAGCCTCCAGCAGCAACAACGAACTGTGTCTTTCCGTCCAATACAGGAAAATTGAAAGGAGTAGGATTTAGAAAATTGAATCTCATGCCGTGAACATTGTACTGGTTCAAATTATTTTGAACTTTGAAAAAATTGATCATATGTTTGGTTGAAGGAACATCAATCAAGTTTGACAAGAATGAATTTGATAGGAAATTTTCTACGAGAGTAAGAATAAAGTTTACTGGGGAATAGAGAGTAGCAATTTCATTGTTCAAATGGCTATCAATTTTTTGCAAAGTTTCGTAATCCTTGTCCTTCAACGACGATTGAATTGCATCACTGAAACTGTTGTATATGACATCAAATTGATAAATTTCAGATTTGTAAATATCCGTACATTTTCTCATCACACCTGAACCGTACACAATGTAGCTCAGCTCGTCTAATTTTTCTTTTGATTTTCTCTCTTTCTCTTTTTCATCCTCTACTGGTTGTTGATTAGAAACGTAATTAAGTTCTGCGACATCTCTGTCGTCATTTTGAACAAGTTTAGGAATTTGCTCTGTTGCAATCGTTTGAGGAGGAATTTCTACTGTCACGTTTCTTTGAGAAGGAAAAATTTGAGTAGGAAAAATTTGAGTAGGAAAACTTTGAGTAGGAAAACTTTGAGTAGGAAAACTTTGAGTAGGAAAACTTTGAGTAGGAAAACTTTGAGTAGGAAAACTTTGAGCAGAATTTATTTGAGCAGAAGTAATTTGAGCAGGAGAAATTTGTGTAGGCACAAGTGTTTGAACAGGAATTGTTTCAGTTTGAGCAGGTTGTGCTGCAGCATCTATAGTTTCATTAACTGCGTTGTTACTCATGAAATTTGCAACGTTTTCCGGTTGAAAAGATGTCACGGCAAAAGACGATGCCGAATTTTGAGCAACATGATTCATGAAACTTATTTCGTTTTCTTCATTTTCTGTTTCGGCACTCTGCAACCGTGCCAAAAAATTCTCAGTTGCTAAAGTATTTGCCATGTTTTTATTTTTGTGCAACAAGCAAAAACATGGGTTCTCTTGAAAACTGTAAATGTTTGTTGCCACATAAGCTCAATGAGATTGATTTGCCCGAGACGAAACACATTTCATACAATATTTTAGATATCTGTAGTGCACATTTGTGTGCCATGTTTGGGCTGGAAGAGAAAGAGTTTTCAATCACAGTAGACATTACAGCAAATGATTTCAAGCAGCTTCCGTTCAAGGGAAATGTTTCATTCAAAAGAGGAATATGTCTTGTTGCTTGTTGTTCGTGGGTCCCGGATGAAAATTGTGACAATATTGTGTTTGAGAAAGATGATACTATTTTGCCTCTGAGCTCTTACGTTGCAAATCATTTTCCATCAATAGCAAAATTTTTGGAAAGTGAGAAAAGAGAAATATCAAAACCAATGGACAGATTTTTTCGGGCTCTTGTGCATACAGAAAATTACCAAAAAGATTTTAAAATTTTTAATAAAATGAACAACAATTTTTCAGCAAACGAGAGTGATTTTGACACAAATCCGTACTTAATAGAGTACTTGTACAGTGCTCATGAATTTTTTCTAAAGCATTACTTTTTTGATGAAAAATTTCCCCTCAAAGTAGAAGAGTATGAAAAGTACAAAAGTATTATTTACAATAAACGGTTTGTTGCTTTCCATGACAAAGATGCATATAGGCAGGTGTTTACAGAAGCCTATGATAACATGTTCAATGGAAAATCAACCCAATTTTACCAAATTTTAAACGGAATTGATGTTCCGGTAAGCCATGACGGAGGCATCAGAAAATATACTTTTGCCAAAAATCCTCCCAATGTTGAATTTTTGAATGAGATTGGATTTGTTGCAACACGAGACATTGCTGACGGAGAAGAATTGGTTTTGAATTCAGAAAATTTCATTACACGAGATTCATGGATGAGATTAAAACGAAATTTGGACAGTTTTGATATGGACTGTTCAAAGTATGGAAATATTGCTGGCCGTCTACCAAGTACAAATATCTTTCCAAGTTTTGAAGTAAAAGCTCTTCCAGATGCCTACACGAGACAAATAATTTCGAAACCTCTTTCAAACTCTGAAAACTTTCAACCCCCTCCAAATAATCAAAACATTGAATTTCCCGATGCTCCCGAAATGGACGAAACGACTTTTGCAGGAAAGGAAGGCCCTTCAGGAGAAGGCAAAACCGAAACATGACGATCAATGAAACGTCCAAAGCATTTTGAATATTTTGACACAAAGAAAAAGATCAAATCAGCCATTCTTCAACAGAAAGTAGTAAAGAAGAAAAAGAAAGCAAAATGATGCAAATGCAATAATAATAAATCTAGTTTTTTTGTCCTCAATGCTACTGGTCATGTTGTAAATTGAATAAACGGAAAACGAACTGCAAAGCAGAAACAAAATCACGTTAAACGGAACGTTCAATCCTAAACCGGCAGTAAACCCTTCTGCTGTATTTTTTACAATTTGCCCGATATTTTTGGATAGGTTGTGTGAAAGCACGGTAACGGCATCCATGAAAGAAATTTCGTCACATCTCATCAAAGCATTTTTTGGAAAAAAACTAATTACATCTGCATATTCTTTACCTGCAATCGTTTCAAGCCGAGAACCAGAACTCAAGTTTGTCCAGCCTCCACATTTATCAAAAAGTTGAAATTCATCACAAACATGCTTCCCATTGCCCAACAACCGAACAATGTCAAAATGGAGAGGATGGACAACGGTTCCGGATTTGTTTGCAAATCCACATGGATAAGGAGATCTTATTCTAAGGTTGGACAGTTTGTTTCCATCATCTCGTAAAAGAAGACGTGGACCGTTCATTTCATTCATGTAATTGTGCGTCCATTCGTAAAGACTTCCAGCAGCAATACCTAAAATTGTTACTTTTCCTAAAACTGTAATTGCTTTCCACGATGTTTTCAAACGATCAATAAAATTTTTAAACTTTGAATCATTATTTGCAATTCTTTCTACAACCGTTTCCAGTTCAATTTCATTCCTTGTTGCCGTTAATGATTCTAAATCAGCAATCGTTTCTTTTGAGAAAGATTTTCCAACTACACCTTTTTCTTCTTGCAGAATTTTTTTCTCATTAAACTCTAAAATTTCGGGAAAATCTCTGCTTACAAACTCGTTGAGCAATTTGTAATATGAACTTGTTTCTTTGCTATATGTCTTCAACTCGGTTGTCATGAATTCAAGAGAATGAGAAGAAGAAACATTTTGCACAAACGATTCTAAATCCCTTGAACCTACTTTTACTATTCCATCATCATATTTTACTAGAGACACAATTTCTTTTGAAATTACATCACCGTCCTTTGCTGCCGAATCTAGGGTAGACCGCAAAGCATTAAAACTGTCTTTTGATACAGATTTTGTATCTCTTGCGAAACTGAATAATACTTTTAACACAGAGGAGGCCATTTTTATTTTTGAGACAAAAACATTTTCTATTGTAAATGCAGTTTTTGCATTACCGACAAAAATGATATTTTGAAAGAAGCAGCACAACGGTCAAAAGTTTTTGAAATTTTTTTACTCTTGCTTTCATGCAAATTTTTGTTTTGGACATGTTTTGATGTTTGAGAGAGAGATGAGCTCATCATCAATTTTCAAAATTTTCAGTTTTGGCATTGCCAGCAATGATGAAAGTCTTGAGAAAGAGAGAGGTTAGAGGCAAAAAATCTATGGAAATTTTTCAACTCTTGCTTTCAGGAAAATCTTTGTTTTGGATATTTGCTGACAATTGAGAAATATTTTTTGCAAATTTTCATGTCTTTGTTTCACGTAAAAAATTACCTGTTTTGGGCATGCAATGAGGTTTGATAGGAAACTCTTAATCATCATCTCGTCGGGAGATCACTCCACAAATGGAGTCTTCTCTCATTGAGGTTTTGAAAATGGTAAGAACAAAAATGCTTCGGCGTCAAGGTTTTTGTACAACAGTTCATCGGACACGGCCTCATTTCATCCAAAGAACGAAAAAATCATAACACCGGAAGACGTAAAATTTGAAAAACAATTTTGTCCATTATTGCCAATTCAAAATTTTTATTGCATGCACTGGAGATGTAAATTTTCTTCATAACACCGAAAGACGAAACATTTCAATCATCTCTTCAATCTTCAAAAAATTCGGTTTAATGGAAAATTTACTTCTCTCGGCATGCAAAAAGATTTCGGAAACAAATGATTGTCACATAAATGTTTACAAATTTTTCAGATCTTTCATTGTCACCGAAAATGAAAAATTTTCAGAATTGCACAACAACCGAAATATTTTTTTCAAATTTTCATGTCTCTGTTTCCTGTAAAAGATTAATTGTTTTTGCATGCAAAGAGGTTTCAGAAACAACGGTCAAAAGTTTTTGAAATTTTTTCACTCTTGCTTTCATGCAAATTTTTGCTTTGGACATGTTTTGATGTTTGAGAGAGAGATGAGCTCATCATCTATTTTCAAAATTTTTAGTTTTGGCATTGCCAGCAATGATGAAAGTCTTGAGAAAGAGAGGTTACAGGCAAAAAATCTATGGAAATTTTTCAACTCTTGCTTTCAGGAAAATCTTTGTTTTGGATATTTGCTGACAATTGAGAAATATTTTTTGCAAATTTTCATGTCTTTGTTTCACGTTAAAAATTGCCTGTTTTGGGGCATGCAATGAAGTTTGATAGCACACATGAATCTATTCAAATTTTTCAGTTCTTCCATTGGCATGAAAAATTTTCAGAATTGCACAACATTATGCACATTTGCATTAAATATAATCAGAGCAAAACTTTGACGCCAAGGTGTATCATATGTAATACGCCTTGGCGTCTTTTGTTGACGGTTAAAAATTCAAGAACTTTTGGTTCCAAGCAATGAATGTTTTCAAATTTTTCATTCCTTTCGTTGTCACCTAAGATGAAAAATTTTCAGAATTGCACAACGACCGAAATATTTTTTCAAATTTTCATGTCTCTGTTTCCTGTAAAAGATTAATTGTTTTGGGAATGCAATAAGGTTTGAGAGGCAGATTTTCAGTTTTAGAAAAATTTTGAGAAGTGCGCAACGCACTCAATTTTCAGGGTACATTGGCATGAAAAAATCCCTTGTGGAAGAATAATTTTCAGAATTGCACAACATAATGCACATTTGCATTAAATATTATCAGAGCAAAACTTTGACGCCAAGGTGTATCATATGTAATACGCCTTGGCGTCTTTTGTTGACGGTTAAAAATTCAAGAACTTTTGGTTCCAAGCAATGAATGTTTTCAAATTTTTCATTCCTTTCGTTGTCACCTAAAATGAAAAATTTTCAGAATTGCACAACGACCGAAATATTTTTTTCAAATTTTCATGTCTCTGTTTCCTGTAAAAGATTAATTGTTTTGGGAATGCAATTAGGTTTGAGAGGCAGATTTTCAGTTTCAGAAAAATTTTGAGAAGTGCGCAACGCACTCAATTTTCAGGGTACATTGGCATGCAAAAATTGCCTTGTGGAAGAATAATTTTCAAAAAATTTCAAGTTTGCAAAAAAAATTTATTCTGGAAAATGATTTTGTGTACAAAAAATTTGCCATAAACAATGAAAATAACAAGAAAAGAAATACACAACGTTACAAAATGATTATGAAATTTTGACAATAAGACCATCAATGTGCCACACGTAGTCGTTGCAATGAAAGAGTTGAGAAAAAATGATTTGTCAATGGAAATGGAATCCGTTTTCGTTTCTGTGTTTTCATGTCCAAAAATTTTGTCGTCTGTTAAATCAACAAAAAACTTCAAATTCTTAAGAGAGGTAAACCCGTTTTTGAAATGGTTTGCCATGTTGACAACATCTCTTGTTTCGTTTCCAATTTGAATCCTCTTCCCATCGTTCCCATCATCGGGAAAAGTCTGTAAATTTTTTCTTACGCCTTCTGTAATTGGAAATCCATTCACGTCAAAATGAACATGGGACAAGTAAAGTTTTACGAAAAAAACAAATGTTTTCACATGATTTTCGGAATATCGGGGAGACTCTTTGTCGAGGAAATCCTTGTAAAGCAAAGTATAGACCGTGAACGGTGTCAGTTCTTGAAGAGAGAGTCCATCATCAAACGTTACGACATTTCTTCTCTGATTCCACTTTCGTTTGAAGTTTTGGTTCATTTTCTCCATTTGGTTTTTGGACAAAACTTTCAGGTACCGAGGATCGGCAATGTCCCAAATCAACGAAGCAATGGTAACGACATCAACTGCAAACAAAATTGGGTTGAGAGCTTCTGATGCTGTCGTCAACAGTTGACCCGTTAATTTTACCAAAACGGAACCAAATAATTTTCTCGTCAATGCTGCTGCTGCAACATCGGCAGTTTTCAAAAATGTATATTTTGCAATCAAAAAAACTGCATGCTCTGCAGCCCATTTGATTGTGGTTTCAATGATGTACTGAAAAAACCTGGTTCCAATTTCAAGTCCTTTTCCAAGGAAAATGAACACAATTGTCGTTCCAATCAACTCTCCAATCTTTTCAAGTGTTTTCAGAAATTTGCTTGATTCGTTTTCATCAAAGTTTTTTTTGAAATTTTTTCGGTCAATTTTTGAGATGCCAAGGGAAATGAAATGATCTTGCAGAACCTCTGCCGAATTCAAATGAGATGCTTGCTTTCTACGGAATTGCTCAACTTGATTCAAGTATTCAACACTATTCAGATGCTTGTCTCTAAACAATTTTTTCAAACTGCGAATCAAATTTGTGCCAAGCAAGAACTCAAAAACCTTCTGTCCACCGTCCTCGACACATTGATCATCATCAAAGTCTAAAGCAAAATAAGATCTGCAATATGCTTCGGTTATGTAACATGTTTGATTTTGATCTTTCCAGTAAAACGACGGAACATCCGTAATGCCCCTTTCTGTTTCTCCCTGCTCTAATCTAAGTTTAGGAACGAGGCAATATTGTCGTAGAGCCTCACAACCAATGCGACATTTTTGCAGCCTTTCATCAAAGTAGACATACAATTGTGTCGGTGTTCCCGGAGTTTTTGAAATTTTTCCCAAATAGTTGGCAAGAGAGAAACAGCTACTGTTGCATCCAACAATTGGGCCTTCTGGTGTTTCAATGTTCACTGGAAGAGATTTTTCTGTGCAATGTGTTCCTCGTAAATCAGAGTATCCGAAACAATCTAAAGAATTGCATTGCTCTTTACTGTAGACAAACGTGAAACCAAAAAGGCCCGACTCTTTGGTCAATGATTCTGGCATGAAATGAATTCCGCAGGCTTCCCATGTTGAAGGAATCTTGTGAATTCCCCGGAAAAGTTTTTTGAAAGTCTCATCTACTCTATCGTCGAAGATGATTGGTTTCACTCCGAATGGATTTGATGCTTCTTTCGGTTCTTCTTGAGCAAACTCAATTGACATCAACATCAATGTTGCAAAATTTTGGGCGTCAAAAATCGTGTAAATGTCGTAATCTTGCTCGTCGTCGTCGTCGTCGTCGTCAAACATTGCACGAACGTAAAATTGGAGAACTTATGCAGACGAAAAAAACTCCAATTGTATCATTTTTTACTTTGCATTGCTTCAAATATCTTAACGCCTCGGCAACCTTATTATTTTTTGAATTTTGTCTTGCATACCATTTGTCCAACAATTCACCCAAAACAAAAATTTGATAATTTGTAACTTTTTTCCCCTTCTCCTTGATTACTTCCTCTATCGTTCTGTAATGCTTTTTTTGTAATTTGAAAAATTTCCACAAATGAAGCAATTGATGAATAAAATCAACGTTCAATTTTTTATCTAAAAATTTATTTATTTCATCCGAATAATTTTTTTGTACAACCTCCGGCAATGACTCAATTATTTCATTAAATTCATTACGGATTTCAAGCAACAATGATTCGTAACGCTTGTTTGCCATTTTTTTATTTTTGAAAATTTACAAATTTACATTGAACATTTTTGTATCAAATCAAAAAAACTCATCCCTTGCTTCTGCGGCATTCCGACGACCGTTCGGCTTAGGAAGTGTTCCAGATTGTCGTCAAATTTCTTTGTCGTTTCGTTGAGCTTGATCATTTTCTGAACTTTGTTCACCGTATCTTCGTACATGATTGTTGCAATTCCAGAGTGTGGAGGTTGAACTTTCTCAATAGCATTCCTTGTCAAAGCAGATAATGTTTCTTTTGGATCTACTTGTTGAGATGACAATGTTGCTTGATTGAGAACAAGCAGAGATGCATTGCACGAAACTGTGTCATGCACGTTTGCCAAAATGTAACCGTTCAAAAGAAACATAAGACCACAGAGACCGAGTTTCATATTTTTGAAATCTAAAATTGTAATGATCTCATAATCGGATCTTTTGATTTTAATTTGATCTTTTGCATTCTTCTTCGACAAATATGGATACAAAAAATTTACAACAATCTCGGCCGAAACTGGCAGAAATTCGTACTGTTTCGTGTATTTGTGCTGCACGACGCATAAATTTTTCCTCCAAAAATTTTTTATATTTCTTATGTTAAACATGTCGTCCAATTGTGGAATAACGTGATCATTCTGAAAAAGAGATTTTGAGCCGAAATGATGTCTGTTGAGTTGTCCTTGTATGCACGAAAATGTCAAATGATACGTTGATTTTAATGCCAAATTGTCTCCTACATCAACATCAACGCCACGAAGATAGCAATTCTGAAGAAATATTGAGAAAGCATGCACAAACTTTTTTCTGTCTTCTGCTGACGAAATTTCCAATAATTCTTTTCCTATTCGTTCCCTAAATTTTTCAAAAATATTTGAAACAAACGGGCCGTATTTTGAAACTATTTTCTCCAAAACTTTTTCTTCTTCTTCAAACATAGGAGGATAAGATATCAATCAGGAAATTTGCAAAACAGTCTTCACCGTGCTGAAAAATGGACGAGAGAAAATCTCGTTCAAGTTTTTCGGTGAAAAAAATGTTTATATTTTCCAAAATCTCTCTGCTAGTCTTGCAAAAATCTTTTATGTTTTTCAAAAGGTCACCTGTTTCATTGCAGGCAAAAACATGTATTGCCGTGTACTGCTTGTGTAACGTGTGTGATTCTGTTTTCTTTTTCGTTGTCGTTTATGGTAAAAAATATATTGTGCTTACTTCTAATGAAATTTGTTCTCTAAATTTTTCAAAAATATTTGAGTATCGTTTCTCAAAATATTTTGAAACTATTTTCTCCAAAACTTTTTCTTCTTCTTCAAACATTTCAAAATCAAATCAGGAGGATTAGATATCAATCAGGAAATTTGCAAAACAGTCTTCACCGTGCTGAAAAATGGACGAGAGAAAATCTCGTTCAAGTTTTTCGGTGAAAAAAATGTTTATATTTTCCAAAATCTCTCTGCTGGTCTTGCAAAAATCTTTTATGTTTTTCAAAAGGTCACCTGTTTCATTGCAGGCAAAAACATGTATTGCCGTGTACTGCTTGTGCGTTTGTTTCAATTTCGGCAGAATGTGTCTGATGTTACATGAAACACATGAAAATTTTGCTTGGTTCAAATGCTTTAGACAGTTTTCAAAACTATTGCCGTACAGAGAAAGTGACGGTTTATTTCCAATTCTGTCGACGCACGAAAATAGCAATGCAACGATTGAGGTAACAGCATTTGAAATGAAAATGTAGGAACAATGTTGCATTGACAGAAAAACAAGATTGTTGTTGATTTGAGAAAATCTGCCAATCATGACACAAACATCTTGTTGCGGGCAACCGTTGTCTATCACATCATTTAATTGCTCGTTGATTTCTCTGTAGCCTACATCAAATGTGGTCGAGGAAAGATTTGTGCTTCTCTCGTAAATATTTTTTGCAGAATATTTTTGCAGAATTTTCGGTTTTTTGTTTACATGCTGTTTCTGCTCTTTTGGTTTTTTGAAAACTTTCGTTTTCTTTGTGAACGTTAATGTACAGAGAAGACTTGAATCTAAAGAGTTCAATTGCTCCGGCTGAATTCCGCAGGAATCAATTTCAAAGAACCATGAAATGGCAATCGGCCAAACGAGACGTGGAGTAGAGTTGGACTCGTTTGAAATCAGCACAAGCATTGAGAAAGGTGTCACATCAAACGAAACACAACCGTCTTTGACGCAGCAATGAACATACTCCACGTATGAACACAAAAGGCTCTTTTTCACAACATTGTCCTCACACGTCGCCCAAAAGTCAGAGAAAAATTGCACCTGATTCGGAGACGTTTGATTCCGAAAGTCGTTGTAAAACTTAAATGTTAAATTGTAAATGATGAAAACATAATTCATCACTATGTTCATGTAAACCGGAGAACAATATTGTATGTGTGCTTGTAACGATTTTGTGGCATATAAACTTTTGGTAAAAACGTGGTTTGAACTTTTCATGTTTGATGCTGAGCAACACGGCAAATGCTCCAAGCTCCCGTAAAATGATAACACAGGGACTCCGATAATTACGTGTGTGATTCTGTTTTCTTTTTCGTTGTCGTTTATGGTAAAAAATATATTGTGCTTACTTCTGAACTCTCCCTTTGTTTTGTGCGTCAAAAGAGATATTTGCCGTGTGAAAATTTTTTTGTGGAAAAGTTCACATTTGTCACAGTGCTTCTTGCATTCCTGTATAAGTTTGGAGCATAGATAAACGCAAGAAATTTTCTGTTTGCTATTACTTTTCATTTTGATTCCGTTGCATTTTTTACTTTTCGGCAAATATGGGTCTTGGAGTAAAACATTTTTTTAAATTCATCGTTGAAGAAACAGGCAGCGTTTTTGATTGGAAAATGAACAAATTGCGGATCTACAACCAAATTTACATTGCAATTGATACGAATGTGGTTATTCATTCCGTGTTTCCTTCTGATAAAATTTTGTATGGAGAAAAATTTGAGAACAATGTAAACTTTGAAAGCTTCATTGAGACAACTCTAGTTCCGAAAGCTTTTCAACATTTACGATATTTGCTGCATGAAATTCCGTTTGATATTGAAACTGTGAACGTATGCCTTGCATATGACGGCAATGCTCCGGCAGTGAAAGAAGAGACGAAGGCAAAACGAAAAAGATCCGTTGGCAAGAAAACGTTTTTTGAACGTCCGGAATACAAACAATTATTCCGGCAAAAATTTCAAGAGAAAATTGCTTTGTATTTGGAGAAGCACAAACGTGCTCAATTTTCACATGTAGAAACTTTGGTAACAGATTTTATTGAAGGAGAGTTTTTGTGTGTCCAGAGTATTGCAAAGAAACGAAGAGAAAATGCGTTGCACGAGAAACCTGGCTCTCCTCTCTATTGCATATTTACAACCGATAGTGACCTTTTCCTTTACTGTTTGTTCGACGACTATGAGCATTTGAAAAAAACTGTGAACCCAATTTTCATTGTGTCCCTTAGATCAAGTGGCAATAAGAAGAAATATGTTTATGATTACTCTGTTGTTGCGCAAGAAATTTTCAAAAATCTGAATTTGAAATTTAGCAAAAAAACAAAATGCATCATTGAGAAATATGTTTTCTGTTTGCTTGCAATTTCCGGCAACGATTTTCTTCCATCAATTTTCTCGGTGGACAAATCATTTCATGATGTTCATTGCTTCGTGATCAGCTTTCTTCAACAAGAAATTGCTAGAGAAAGTTGTTTTCAAGAAGAGGAGATTTCAATTATGTTGCTTGTTCGTTTGATTCAACATGCTTCTGCAAAGAAACTGCTCAAGAAAAAAATTACGTTGAATTTGAAAAACCTTTCAATCAACAGAAATGATGTTTTCAACATTTTCAAAGATTGGTTCTCATACGTTTTGTGTGTGCTTGAGTACTACAAAGAATCGTACTCTGAAAATGTTGAAGAAATTTCTCTCTACAAATTGAAGCATTTTCAAGATTGTAATATAATACGATCAAGTTTCAACAACGAAACATGGAAGGAGCACATGAAAAAATTTGAACAAACAATTCAAGAGAAATGAATAAACTTTGTGATTTATTGTACAGAAAATTATTACAGAAAATAAAATTTGAAAACAAAAATGAAATTGAAAAGCGCAGAATGATCTCTCTTCAATCGTTCCGGAAAATCATGTCCGAAAACCATGAATGCCTGGAAACGGTTGTTTTCTTTCTCTCCTTTTTGGATTCCAATTTAGAACTTGTGACCGTTTTGGACAGCCGAAAATTGCCGTTTGATAGCATGATTCCGGTCGATTTTGGGCTCTTCATTTTGGGTGTTCAAGACGGAGACAATATCATGTTGCAAACACGAAGGACGATTTCCGACTCAACTTTCTATTTGTCCGTTTCAACGAAACCAGACGAGAAGAGAGCAACACGTGCAACATCTTTCCCGTACAAATGCTTCAACGGCTAAATTTTGGAGAATTTTCCATGTTGCAAATTTCTTCTCAATTGAGAGAAAACATTTTGTAATTTTGTTGCATCTTCCTCTTCTGGCGGAAAATTTTTTGTCAGAAATTTTATTAAAAATTTTATGTGCTCATTTTCAATTGCTTGTATTTCAAAAAACAAAATATTAAAAAATTCTGCATCTTGTTCAAAATCGCTTAAATTTGCCTTTTGCATAATGCTCTCAAATTTTTTCAATGTGTATCTTTGCAGTTCATCTAAAGCCTTTGCAAGAGATTTCGTTTTTCTTGGAGACAGTTTTTTGCTTAAACTTTGATATTGCAATAGATGACGGAGGCTTTCTTTTTCGTCTTCAACAATTTTCAAATTAAATTTTTCGGTGGCAAAAAAATTCTCAAGTTCAAATTTGCTATCAATCAATACTGGAATGTCTTCTTCTTCTTCTTCCAGCTCTTGTGAAATTTTATCTTTCAGAATTTCTGCTTGAAGCAAAACATCATCATTATCTTTCAATGTTTCTTCTTCGTTTTCCTTTTCAATTTCTTCTTTGTCCTCTAAATTTGATTCTTGTTGCACACCCAAATCATCATCATCAACATTAGCACCATAATCAAGAAGCATGCCTTCTTCGTCTTCTTCAATTTTCTGTGCTTGTTCTGTGCTTTTCCTTTTCTTGATTCTCATGTCTTTTTGCAACCTTATGTCTTTTATCTCTTCTAAAAGTTTGCTATTTTCTGATTCAATTTTTTGAACAACATTTTTCAGCTCCTGCTGTTTTTGAGACCTGCTTTCTAATGTTTTCTCTAATTCTTTTCTGCTTGATTTTTCATGTTCTAAATCTGATTTGCATTCTACCAACTGTTGTGTCAACGCTGTGTTGTTGTATTCTAAATGACCAACAATTTCAGCAAGTTCTGCTGCATTGGAATTTTGCATAGTTGCGTTCAATTCTTTAAGTCTGTTAATTTCAGATTTTAAAATGCTTCTTTCAGCAAACATTGTTTCACATTCAATTTTTCCCTCTTCGTTTTCCTTTTCAATTTCTTCTTTTTCCTCTAAATTTTTTTTCATCTCAAACTGAATGTTTTTCGTTTCCCTATTCAAACGGTTAACGTCGTCGTGACACTCGGTAAGGGCACTGTGCAACTGCTCCCGTTCAGTGATCAAACGAGCATTTTCAAACGTTTTTTCGCGTAAACTTCTACGGCAATCATCACGGGATTGAGCAAGAGTTTCATTCAACTTACGCAATGAATCGTTTTCATCTTTCAAACGTTTATCATCAACAATTTTTCTCGTGTCAAAAAGTTGCAGAAAAACATCATCATCGTCAGCAGCAGTTGATTGATGAAAATTGAAAACGTTTGAATATTTGTCATTTGCAAGAATGTCATTTAAAATACCTAGTTTGAAAAGTGCTCTCAGAATGAGAAGGAACTTGGCAACAGTTGAAACATGAAGAAATGAAAATGAGTTTGCAACGACTGGGTGCAAAGCTGTAAAAGCAGGTTCACACAGAGATGTAATTGTAAAAAATAAAACTGTGAGCAAGTACCTTTCCTTGCTCTGTGGACTGATTGTACTCAGTTCATTTGTCATTTTTTGTAAAGCATTTTTGAAAAATAAATCAAATGTTTCGTTTTGTAAAATTGTCTCCGTTACTTTATCAAAATCGTTCTCAATGAATGTCAAGCAAATTTGAAGTAAATTAGAGTCATTTTCAACCGTAACGTTGTCAGTTGTCAATAAAATTTTGATTACATTTTTCAAATCTGATGCCGATGATATTTGTTTTACCTGTCCCAATGCATGCAGATATCCTGGAATAAGTTTTGAAATTGTATCATGTTTGAACTTTTTCCTCCTCAGTTCATTTCTTTCGTTTTCATCAGGAACTAAATCTGCAATATTTTCAATAATTCTATTGAACACGTCTTTTGCAAAATATTTTGGATCTGCATTTGAAATCAATTTGAGCAAAGTTTCGTTTCTTTCAAACAAAGCTTTCACGATATTCTGTAGGTTTTCAAAAAACAAATTGTTCAAATGCAAAAACTGGGCAGACTTTTCGTCGGTGATTTGCAGAATTTCTTCTTTTAATTTGTTGAGCTCATCAATCATTGAATCAACATCAACATCAACAATCGTTTCTGCTTCAACCACAGCCATTTCTTCTGTATCATCCTGAAATTTCGTTTTTGGAAATTTATTTTTCGGAAGTAATCTTCTTCTTGATTTGTACATTTCACTCCTTCTTTCCCATGAACTTGTTCTCTTTTGGGAACTATGGAGAACAACGGCTTTGTTCTCTTGATTGTATGGCAAAATGCTATTCTGTTGCATTTCAATTGATAACGGTTTGAATTGAATAGGTTCTAATGGCAACGATTGCCGAATTTCATTTCTTTGCAAGAAAATTGTATAGAATTTTTTATGTGAAGCAAAAAAGTTTCCCGTCTGCTCCATCATTGTTTGCTGTTGCAGCAACATTTGTGTCATTGTATATGCCAAATACTCAATCTGATTTTTTGAATATTGCACTGTTTCCTTCATAACATTTTCTACCTGTTCTAGCATTTTCGTTGCCGGAAGAGCAATTTCACGTGACTCTTTCATCAAGTTCGTCAAATCTCTCAGGTTTTGAAATTGCTCTGCGATTTGCAGATTTTGCTCAACACTGTGCATTTCCTCGTCATTTTCTTTCTTTGAAATCTGTTCCGTCTGCATGTGGGCATTCTTAAAAACTTTTGTGTCAGTTTGTAATCCCTTGCTTTGCTTAATAATTTCAATTACTGCAATTTTCTCTCCATTTTGATCCACAGAAGTCACCGGCTCATCCGGAGTTTGAAAAGATGAACGGGAGAAACAGCAAAATGCTAAATGAATGAATATTCCCAAGAACGATTTTTTGTTTCTGAAAGGAACGTTGTGCCACAATGCGTGCACCTTTTCGGCAACGTTGTTTACATAAATTTTACATTTTTCAACGTTGCCGGTTTCTTCATACAACGTTATGGAATTCAGCAAATTTCTCAACAGCTCCTGTTCAATTTCGTTTTCTGAAATTTGAATTTTCAATGATTGTCGGTTTGAAAAAAAATGAGAAATAATGTCCGAAAGCCTCAAATTGTAATGTATGTACTCTACAGGCACATCAATTTGGTTTCCAATGCATTGCACAATTTCGTTTAGAAGTTGCCAATGATTTTTCGTAAACTTTTCACGTTTTGATTCTCTGATTACGTTCAGCAGAGAGGCCTCAATGGTCATGTTTCAATTTCAAAAAAAATCACAGGAGCACAGGATGATGTGTGAATCCTAATGGTGCCGATATTGTTTGACCGACCGAAATGAAATGTTTGAATTTGATTTTTAAACACTGAAATTCAAATCTAAAGAGGCAAGAGCATTAGATTGCGAAAGAGGAACGACATGAAAAGAGTTTTCTTTTTTCGTCCACCAAAATCCACCTATCAAATTATCAAATGAATATTTCGGATTCATCTCGGCATTTAAAATTTCAATATTTTTTCGGTTTGACGACGATGGAATGCTTATGCTTTGCATGCAGAACAATGAACGACTGTCGTCTTTGCACAATGGCAGAGATTTTTTGGCAAGGTGCTGATTAATGTGCATTGCATATTCATGAGAATTTTTGTACAAGGTGAGGAAAGAATCTACTTTTTTCTCATCGTTTGCACGGGAAAGAAATCTGCCGAACATTGATGATCTAAAGGTTAATTCACCTACGACGACGTTGAATTTTCTCTGCATCAGACGTTTTACGTTTTGATTTTTTTTCAATAATTTTTCTGATGATTTTATGAAACCAATTTTGTTTTTTGATGATGCAGATGTATAATTATGTATTGTTTGTGAATTCTTAATAAAATTCAAAGAAATTGCCCGATGATTGATTTTGCTTTTCTCGTGAAACAATGGGGCACAAGATGTGTATCCTAATGGTGCCGATATTGTGTTTGACCGAAATGAAAACATGGAAAATGTATCTGTTGGAACCCAGCCGTTTTCTACATCACACACACATCCTACGTGCATATCATGAAAATTCTTGTCATTAAAAAATGTTTCCCTCTCTTCGTTGAAAAACCATTTGCATGGAAGTGGGACACATGTGCTCATTTTTGCCGACAGCTCTATGCCCGCAGAATCATCATAACCTTTTTCAATTAAATTTTTGTAATTGTTTCTTGTTGCAATGAATCCTTTTGGACATTTACAATTTTGATTTTCATCGGTCGGGAAACCTTCACATCCCTGGTTTTTCAACGAGAATGAAATTCTGTTTCTCTCACATTCGTTTCCGTTCCAATGAAACCCTCTGTTACATTTGATGATTTCCGAAATGTCAGCAAAATTAACGTTTAAATCTAATCTTTTGTTTACTGCTAATTCTCTCCCATTGTGAATGTATTTCAAATTTTTATGTTCAACTAAAATGTCACAATTGCTCCTCGGAGATGATTGTGTTATGTATGCAGGAAATTTGCATTTAATAAAATTTTCTTTTTGTTTGCCATGTGATTCAAATGCAAATTGAGTACTCGTGCTATGATTTATTTTCATCAAGTTTTTGATGTTTCGTATTTGCGTTGAATAAAATTGAGCAAGTTTAATTTTGAAAAAATAATTTTATTGAAAATCAAATTTTTGAAATAACATTGAATCATGAAAAGAACATATGCTCTGGGGAAACGGCTACTTTTAGGATGTCCAGAAAAATGCTTTTTTCTTTAAAGCGTTGATAGTGTTCATAATTTTCCAGAAATACATTTTTTACGTCTTCCATTTTCAAAGCAAATTTGTCTTCAATAAAATCAAAAACGGCACAAAATTGAACGTATTTAGAGTTGAAGTATTCCATATTTTCAAGCAATTGATCCATTTTCATTTTGTCATTCTTCGTCATTTCAATGTTGCCGAAAATTGTTTTTTGTTGGCAAGCACAATTTTTTTCCAAATTTTTACATAATTTGCATCCAGGCATTTTTTTCCAACAAAAATAAACGGTTTCTCGTTGGATGTTATTGAAGAGAAAAATACAACATTCAAGTGGCAGATGATGTCTTTGAAACCGAATAATCTCTTTGAACATACGAAAGAAATGATGCAATGATCTTTCTTCCTGAATCGGAACTTGCAACGTTTCAATTTTTCTTCTGCACACAACATTCCGAAACGTGATGTATTTGTCTGAGAAATGAATCTTCAAATTTCTCATGCCACTGTAAATCTGTTCTAAATTCCAATCAAAAAAAGGAGGCAGTAAAACATTTAGCATCTGATCAAAACATAGAACTACTTTTTGTTGTTCATTCTTAGAATCAAAAATTTCCACCTTGTTGTTCAAATTGTAATTTTTAACGGCCTCAATGGTTAATACAAATTTCTCATAGGAAAACACAATTGATGAATCTTTTGCAATTTTCCATTTTACACGGGTTTCATGTGGTTGATCTTTGCCACTCACAATCGCAGGCATTTCTCATTAATTCGGTCAAAAGAAATCAAAAAATCAAAAGAAATCAAAAAATCAAAAGAAAGAAATGGAACAAAATTTTTATTTGACATTAATTTTTACATTTTGAATTATTCCTTTTTGGGATTGTTCCAAATGGCTTCCAGAACATGAAGGGAAATGGCCGATGGCATGTTCTCTGGCCGTTTTTTGTTCACAGATCCAAATGAATCTCTTGCAATTGATTCGCACAGATCCATCATCATCTTTGATCCATCATCATCATCAAAATTGAAAACGTGACACAGTTTTGCAAAATTGGATTTTAACGTTTCCACGTTTTCGTTTTCAAGCAATTGATCCATTTTCATTTTGTCTCCTTGCTTCATTTCAAAATTTGTGAATGTTATTTTCTGCTGGCAGAAGCAATTTTCATCATCATCGTTGCTTCTACAAGACGAGCATCCGGGCATCGTTTTCCACGAAAAGTAAACTGCTGCGTTGCTCATTCCTTCAATATTATTTCGTTGTTCTACAACTGTTAGTTTTTGTTGTTGGTTCAATACAATATCAATGAACATTTGAAACGAATGCCTTAGAAAATGTTTCTCTTCATTATGCACAAACAGTGCTTGCACATTTGTCTTTGAGAGGAAATTTAGAAATTTTACATAGTATGGACAAAAATGAATTTCTAATTTCTTTTTGTCGACCAGAATCGGTTCAACGTTCCAATGGAAATAGGGAGGCAGAAGAACGTTCATCAACTGGTTTTCGGAGAGAACAATATGATTTTCCGGTCTTTTCGTATCGTGAATTGCAACACGATATTCCTCAGAGCAGCATTTCTGCAGCTCAAACACAACAGACGATTCCTCTGAAATTTTCCAACTGAAACGTGTCTCAAACTGTTTCTCAACCATTTTCAGAAATCCTTGCAGGATCAGGGATTTCATTGCTTGCAAAAAATTGAAACCCTTTTACGTTTTTTCGGGCAACGAAAAGAGAGCAAAATTATGTGTGTGTGTTCTCTGTATAGGTCTCATACAAAACTTTCAAAATATTGAAAACTACATTTTGAGGATTGGGATTGTTCGTCGCAATTTTCTCAAACGTGAGTTGGCTCAAAATTCCGTCCAAAAACGTACTTCTTCTCCCGTCACCTTTTTTCGGTTTCGTTTTTTGTTCTGCATTCTGTAAAACATCACAAATTTCAGATTCACAACTTTTCAGCACAGGAAGCAAAACGTAACATTGCTCACGGAAATTTTCGTGTATGAGAGCAGAGAATATTTCACAGCAATTTTCTTTGTTGTCTAAATATTTTGCATCATTCTTTGTGATCACAATTTCCATGGATGTCGGAGAGAGAAAGTAGCCACAAACTTTTCTCATGAATCTGTTTTGTCTTTCAAGTGGAGACTCAAATGCCGACGACGAAAATGGCAAATTTAATTCTTTTATGTAATTTGATGCATGCTGTTCTTCTTTCGGCAAATGGTTTTGATTTTTTTTCCATTCTATGAACTGTTGGGAAAAAATTGTTTTCCCATTAATTTTCTTGTAAGGAACATACGTTGTCCACACACCTTCGGACGTGTTCCATAGAGCAGAAACTAATGCACCACTCATCGGGTAAATTCGGAAATTATTTCTCAACAACGGAGCACAAAATTTTTCTAAATCATAAACGGTTACTGTAGAAATTTTACTGTTTGCTTCCAATAAACTGTTTACATGTTGCTCGTTCCGCGTTGCGGGTTCCTCTTTTTTTGATTTCTTGGATTCCTTGCTCTTGCTTGCCTTGTGCTTTGTGTTTTCTAAATTTGTTGTTTGTGGTGTGGAGATGACAATTTCTTTATTTTTGGACATTTGTTTTAATTTATTAATGTGATTAAATAGTCCGATTAATCCCATGTACGGCCTTATTTCCACATGAATTGAATTTTCGTCGCAAAAATGAAATATTGCTTCGGACACCTTGTTCAGCACTGTCATGCCTAAATTGTAGACATTTGTAATCGGAATCATTGATTGATTCAAAATGCATTTTTCAATATTCAAAAATCCTGCAAGTTGCAAAACACATTTCTCAGAGCACTCATTCGGAGTCTCCCCTAAATGATTCGGGATACACGTGTTTTTCGTGCTCTCAAAATGCTCACTGTAGAAGTAATCCATTGGGAAGCATAGATCTCTATTGTAAACCAGGAACTTTATTCTGCTGCAAATTGCATTTTCAATTATTTTGTTCAAAAGATCTACTGGATTTACTTTGATCATTTCCGACGACGGTTCACATTGATTGACAAGTTTTTCAAAGTTTTCATTGTACAAATGCCCGTGATACAGATACAATTGGGAAGGAAGTATGTCTCTGTGTCTGAAAGAAACGTCTAAAGATTTGACCGGATCAAGAATGTTCTTAAACAGTGTCCATTGAGAATTGTCTTTGTAACGTGCAAAAAATAAACTCGGTATCATGATTCCGAATGTGACAATTCGGTACTCGTTTACATTCAATTGTCCATTTTTGGTGTTGTCTAAAATGTCCAGAATGTGGGCCGAATGAAGATCGAGCCAAAATGTAAAACAGACATGTTGTGTGTGGGGAATGATTGAGGATGCCTCGTTCAGCAATGATTGACAAAATTCTAATAGATTATTGCTCTGCCCTGAAACTTGTATTGAGAAATTTCTTACACCGAATCTCAAAAGCTTTGAAACTAAACTAGAAACGGACGTTGTTCCTTCACTCCCGGAATTCAGAAAAGCACAATGAACGCCACTCAAATCTTTTGCCTTTGAAACCGAGTCGTCAACATTTTTCAGCAGAAATGGGTTCAAGCAAAGAAAACCGTTTTTGAGAAAAATGTTTGCATCTGGCACCATTGTCTGATAAGAATTTGTCAGGTAGCAAACAAGAAATTTATGAATTGTGTCTTTCCATTGGTCACTGTGAGATTTGTCGGGGAAGAATGCTATTGTATTTTCAAGACCCGGAGGATCTACAAATTGGTCGTAAATGGATTTTTTTTCAATTCCCAAGTTTGGGTACAAATTCAGAATATCAGGAAACGTTAATGCTTTGCTCAAAGACATGATGATGTTTTTATTTTGCATTAGTTTTAAATAATGTACAAATGAATGAAAGGCATATTACAAAAATTAACAAAAGAAGCATGTAAAATTTATCAAAAGACGGTTGAACGTTTGCTGCAATGTAATGATTAACAACTTTTTCATATGATGATGATTTCATCTTTTTTTATTTTCCCATCTCTCCTCTCCGCTCCTCCCGTCTCCTCTCCTCTCCTCCTCTATGATCCTCCTTCGTTTTCAATTTTGCTTGCAAGCAATAAACCGTAACCACATGCCAGGACTGTCAAACCAGGAAGAACGTATACAAGCATTCCTGCATACCATTTCTTTCTATCGGTTTCCGAACTTAAACCTTTACTACTGTACCAATAGCAGGCAAGTACTGCAACTGCAAGAATTAAGATGAAAACAAAGCAAAGCCGCAACCAAAAGAGAACCGACATGTTGGATATGTTTTATGTATTTTTAAATGCTTGAAAAATGTCTATTGAAACCTTGTTGATAATTTCCACAATTTGCTCTGCTGCAAGTTTCTCACCTCTTGTATGCTTGCTTACAATTTTCTCAAACAATAAACACTCTTGATCGTTTAAACCCTTGTTTTTTAGTATTTGCAAAATGAGCAATGTTTGTTTTTCATTCCGAAAATTTCGGTTTATTTTCTCAATTTCAAAATTTGAATACAGGAATATAGAAAGGAGGAGAAGGCAAAGTTGGAACAGGAATATTTTTTCAGAAAAAAATGAACGCATTTCTTTGCTTGAACGAAACACTTGAAAGAAAGCAAAAACCAATTCTAGGAAATCCGAGGAATAACGGGTGCTGTCGGTTTTACTTTTTGTGATGATGCATCATTTGTTTTTCCAATCACGTTTCCTTTAATCGGTATCGGCAAAGGTGATGCGGTAACATTTCGGTCATTTGATAATAACGTCGGTTCCGCAAGTTCAGTAGGCTCTCTGTTTATCAAATCATCAAAGTCCATTTCATTTTCAAAATCAGTTCTTGCCTCTACGTTGTTATCTCTTTTCAAATGAAAAGGAACATTTCTTGTGGCAACGTTTGATTCATGTTTTTTGGAAGATAAATGATAGGCAAGTCCGGCAACTACAATGATTGCAATGACGCATATTGCAAACACAAGTAACAAGACGTCCATTTTTTATTTGGCAATAGGCAGCAGGAATCTATCTACTACTGCTTCGTGATCTGGATCGTGAACGAGACCTTGATTTAGATCTGGAACGAGATCTTTGCTTTCTCCGTCTACCTTTTCTACTCTTTCCTTTCCGTGTTCTTGAGCCGGAAACTTTTACAACAAACGGCGAGGCACTCCGTGATCTACTTCTGCTACGTCTTCTCTTTCTTTTCGGTTTATTGGTGCCGTTTGATTCTACGTCGACTTTGATGCTTCCCAAAACGTTTTTTGATCTTCGTTTACGAGGCATTTTTTACTGATTATGTAAAAATGGCAACTAAAAAAATTATTTTTCTTTTTACTCTGTTTCAATTTCTTTTGCACACCCAAGAAAGTTCCCAAGAAACATCAACATGGTATAATCAAACAGTAATCAATCATGAAAAAAATCATTTCGGTGTTGGCATTTTTGCCCATTCGTTTCGTCAGACTAGCAACGGTCTCTACTGCAGTTTCCTGCTAAAACTTTACAAATGCATTCTTCACGAATCTCCAAGAGATCAACCGATGGATAACCGTGTTTTGTTTCAAGTTGCAGGATACAATTCTCAAAACGAGCAAAAATTCAAACCATGGAACTTTACAGTTGCAAAATACGGAACTGTGCCCGACACGGAAAAATACATAAGAAATTCCACGTTGGTAATTCACAGTAACAGATCTGCTTTTGATTACCAAATTTTTAGAATTTTTACAAAACCGTTGGACAGCATTGTGAAACTTGTTGCACGGTGCCCGACACATATTGATGATCCAGTGTTTGAACTGGAGAACAGGGGAGGATCGTTTTGTGAGAGCCGTGCATACAATCTGGCAACCCCTCAAAATATAATTTTTGATACAAAGTATTCGTCCTCAATTTTGAGAAACGTAAATTGGATGTCATTGAAAGATTTCAACGAAACGGAAAGAAAATATGCTCTCTTTGAGTATAATCATTTGAACAAGTCACTCGGAATCTTTGAAACAAAAATTTTGAAAAATGACAACTTTCCCAAAATAAACAATCTTCCTAATTCCCCAAAATACAGAGTAAAACAAAATTTGTTTCTTTTCCGAGCGGCAGCAATTCCGAAGAGTAATGCTGAACAAATTCAGTATGTAAACACCTCATTCCTCGTATCATTGCAACCGAGTACAGAAGACAGTTTGGGAACGTTCCAGAAACGTTATGAGAAATACCACGTTTCCCTACGAGATGATGAATATAATCAAACAAACATTTTACCATATTCGTCATTGGCCGTCACGACCAAAACAAAAGACAATCAACACATTACCTACATCTTTACCAATTTTCCAAGATTTTCTAAATATTTCAATTTCGAACAAATGAAACAGGAAAACGTTGACATTGGTTTGCCTCTAGATTCTGTTTACTTCTACGACAGAAATTCAATAATTGTGCTTGTTACGGAAAAGAAACCAACGAAAATTGAATTGAAACTAAAATCTGTGAAAATTTTTAATTTTGAAATTGTTGATTTGCCCAAAAATGAAAATGATGATGATGATGAATCGTTGCTGATTAGAAAAGCAAATATTTCAAAACCATTGAAATTCAGTCTTCTTCTTCAGAATAATGTAAACTTTTCCGATTTCAATCCGTTTGACAACAGCACATCATCTTTCCTAAAATTGATATATTTTACGTGCAAGTTTCCATCTGAAGAAGCAAAAGTTTATTTCAACGGAACACAAGTAAATGTGACCGATTTCAACTCCACGTTCTACGAAAAAAGTTTTCAACTGCTAGAACAGATTCCCTGCTCAACAAATTGCTCTGAGTTTTTTTCGGCCGAATGTATAGGAAAAGTTGCAGATGCTCAAAAACTAGGACTCAGTTCTCAAACGCCATATTGCGCCAGTGGATTGTGCCACATTCCCGGCGTCGTCAATGCAAACTCTACCAACGAAGATGAAGAATTTGAAATCTAGACATTTTTTGTACTGTTCCTGTTCCTGTTCCTGTTCCTGTACTGTTTTGTTGCTGTTTTTTTGTAAATTTCATTTTCAATAAAAATTAATTTCGTTATATTTTTGTCTCCATTTTTTGCTCTCATCTATGTTTTCGGGTAAAGGCTGTTGCCACAAATTTGCTATTTTTGCGTTAATTCTTGCAGTTCCCATTTCCCCGTTCATTGCTTCGGTAATACTCATTAGACTAGTTCGGAGTCCTGAAGAGGAAGGGATTTCAAAATTTTAAGCTTTTAGCACGAAATGAAAATCCTGCCGGAAATCCGGAAGTTCACGCCGAAACCGATTAAATGAAACAAAAATAGTTTGCAAAATTTTTTATTGCACAACAAAAGAAAACAATACAAAATTTACTAGTAAGGGCGTCCATAGGTTGGACGGTTTGAATGGCCAAAATTATTTGGTTGATGTTGAACTCTATGCTGCGTGGAAAATCGTTGTTGTGGAAAACCATTCGTTTGATGAACAGGTGATGGACCACGGGAATGTTGTTGATGTGAAGCATAGTTGTCGGAAGGTCTCGGATTGAAAATATCAAAATCGGGCTCGTATTCTAGTTTGATTGGTTGTCTGCCATTATTGTATGTTCTTCCCTGGTAATTTGGATCAAAATCTTCTTTCTCTCTTTCTCTCTCATTTCCTCTTCCTCTCCCATTTCCCCGTTCATTGATTCTGTAATACTCATCTTTTTCTTGTGTGTATTGGGAAACCTTGGCTTCAAATTGAGAAGTGTTTGCAACCATTGGACAAAGACAAAATTGGTAATTCATTTCAAATTCAACATCTTTTACCATGAAAAAAATGCTGTCCATGTTTACGACGTATTCCTCCATTCGGTAAAGACTAGTAAAATTCAGAGAAAATTCCCTGAACAATTTTGTATTTCCTTTGAGATCAAGAGAGAATCCTGTTTGAGGAATATTCCTGTCAGCATTCAGAGTCTCTGCAGGAGGAAATCTATATTCAAAGTATTGGCCAGCAACAAGAGGTTCAACATCTTGAATTACAGATTTACACCTTCTCTTACAAACATGTACTAAAAATTGATCAGGAATTTTGATGGGATAAGGTTTAATGTAGTTTGCAAATCCGTATATTGACGTAAAACCGGTAACCTCATAGTCACTGAAAATTCTAAATATACGAACTAATTTATTGTTGTAATTATGAACTTGATCAACGACAAATTCAAGTGTTGATTGGGACGGTTCTTTGAACGACGGTGCTATTACGTTCTCAAGCAAATTTCTCTTCTCTCTTGAAATTTGATCGTTTAATGCATCCTGACATTTGAGCAATTCAGACGAACAGTTCTTTTTCGTAAAATTAAAATGATCTCTGCACTCACTGACAGAACTTTCCAAATTTGAAACCTTTGAATTGCAATTGTTCATTTCGGATTCAAGTTCTGCGATTCTGGTTGATTTCAAACTTATTTTATCATTGCAGGATTGAGATTGAGCATCACACGACGACTTTCGGGCAATGCATTGATCTCTTTCAATCTGAGACGTTTTCTTTGCAGCTTCACAGTTGCTTACATTTTCGGTTAATTGCAAAACATTTGATTCCTTGACACTGTAATTAAGGTTACAGATATCTAAATTTTTGTGTTCAACCTCAAGTTTGAATTCCAAATTTGTCTGGGTCGTTCGGCATAGATCTAGTTTCTCTTTTGTGGAACCAAGCAACGAATTTGCTTCCGCAGAATCAACAACACATTTTTTGTTGCCGTTGATTAATCTCTTAAGTTCCTCTTCGGTTTGCTTCAATTTCTTTGAATGTTTAAATTTAGTACTATACAGGTATGGATAGCATTGGCAAAGAGCAGGAATAATTGAAACATCACAAGAGGTCTTTGCGTCTGCCTTTACTGCCATATTTGTAATTGAGTTGTAAGAAGAAGCATCAAAATTAATATACTTTGAGCACCTAGAGAGAATATTTGTGGCAAGCTTGCGTTTGAGATCAATGTCTCCCGGTCCATAACCTGAATTGCTAAACCTTGTTTTTGGACAAAAATAGTTAAGTGCATCTTGCTTACATTCTTGAAATCGTTCTTCAACATTCTCTGTTGTAAAGTTTAGAAATAATTTATGGCTACATTTTGCGGCAACATCATTTGTTTGTGTTTCTTGTGAAGCACATGAATCTAATTTCAAATTGAAAATAAAAATCAAAACAAAAATTGACGAGAGAATTTTTTGATGCATTTTTACTATGCTCAAATACTCAAAAAATTCAAATATTCCTCCAGTTGTTTACTACATTCTGAATCAACATCTCTCATGAGGTGAATGCATTGATTGATTACTTCTGGTGTTAAGAAATTTTTGTGCACGTTTCTCTCTCGTTTTCTGCCATAAACGTAGCATGCATAACACGAACCAGCAAGAACAAATGTAAAAATAATGAAAAGAAGGGCAAGAAGGACCATTTTTAAACAACAAAATGGAACACGTGGATGCACTTCAGTTGATGTTACCGAAAATGCAAAATGATTCAATCATTGATTTGCTGAAATTCGTTTATTCAAAAAAAGAAAATACAGATCAGGAAAATGGAAAACTTAAATTCAATCAATTAGTAATTCGTTTTACTGAACATCTAAGAATTTTGCACGAATATGTTACATATTTGCATGAATTTGAAATTTACATGAAATACCTCTATGTGTTTACAATTGAGATTCTGTTTACATTCAAACAAATTTTCGGATCATGTTCAATGTTCAAAACACCGGTTTTAAATTTTATGAAACAAAGGTTCAATATTCATAAAAAATACTTTTTAGAAAAATACATTCCATGGATCACGAACGAAGTTTTCATGTTTGAACGACACGTGTGCCGCTTTTTCCTCCCGTAATGGCCTTTGTTTTGAATTCACATTTGCCTGTGAAAGCAACATCAAAAATGTCCAATGGGCATGGAAAGAGAAATGGTAAAACGGATTCATTGAATTGTTCATTTGAAAAATATTTTGATTCTTCCTGCTCACTTCCAAACAAAAACTGATTTCCCAAATTAACAATGTTGTGCAGGTAATGAGAAAATTGAACAAACTTTTCCTTCTTCTCATTGCTTGACAAAAGAAGAATGTGATTGAAAACACTCTCATCAATTTTGGAAAAAATTACATGATTTGTGCAATCGGGGCATGGAAGTTGAAGAAGAGGAATGACAATGCCACATTCCAAGTACTCAACAAGACGATTTTTTATGTTGAGGTTTTTGTAATTCTCGTCGTCCGTTTTTGAAACGGCAACAAATATTTGATGAATATACGTCCAATAATGTATCCTCCAATTTTCAAATCTTACAACTTCCTCCTTCTCAGTTTTTGATTTCCATTTTTTCCACGTAAGCAAAGAAATGAATGACATTTCCGCACGACGAACAAATTGCTTTGACAGCAAATAGTTTGCAAAATGTCTAAATGATTCTTTGCTCTGCTCGTCACAAACGAAATATTCCAGATACGGAAACGGCAACGTTTGTTCCTTGTTACGAAATGTTTGTTCATTTTTGGAAGACGAAAAGCGTGCAACAAACTGTTCCACACAAGCAATGCAAAGTCTTACTCTTAATTTTCGTTTCCGTTTTGCTCCACAATTGATGACATATGAAATTGTTGTTGATAGAGAATCAAGAAAATTTTTCATCAACATGTAACTCCGTACACATTTTTGAAAATAATTTAGGCCTTGTTGCTGAAGTAATAATTTTTGATTCAGAATGACATTTGATGTTTTGAGAAATTTTTGAACTTCAACAGCATTAGACAAGTATTCGTTGAAAATCATTTGACATGTGGTTAGGTGAAACGATTGCAAGCACGGAATGTTTGAAAAGTTTGTCTCTCTTCCCATTACATAAAAGTCTTCTGGAATGAAAATTTGTGCATATTTCTCTACATCTGTTTCAGTATAATCAAATCTTTGTGTGTACTTTAATTTCATTATCCCGCGCAATTTTTTCGTGAAATGGGTAAACAGCAGAGTAAAGCAAGCAAGCAACCGAAAAAGAACGGCAAAGAAAAATGTTTCATAGAAGCAAGAATAGAAAAATTTTATGTATGAAAAATGTTGACAATTCAAAACCGAAAATATCAAACAAACTTGAAAAGCAGAAAAAAAATTTCTCAAAAAAGAAACACTTGATGCGAACGGTGATCACCAGTTTTCTTTTCGGCAAAGAACGGGCGCAGAGATTTCCTGTTTTTCCTTCGTTTGCTTACAACACAAAAAAGTTGAATTTGAACACGGTAGAATGTGAACTGCAATTATTTTTACAACAACCGTACTACATTTCTGATTTCGCAAAGTTTAAACATTTCATGACCACCATTGTGAACTGTCCTGTAAACTGCTATCTAGAATTTTCCAAACATATACATGATGACTCCCGAAAACGAAATGCAAGAATAAGAGTTCAGTTGTCTTATGAAAATGGTGTTCGTGTTGATGTCAAAGAAAAATTGGACACGGGCATTTTCATTCTTGATGGTTGTGACAAGAACGTTGAAAATTTTTTTGTCTCCAAATTAGTAACGTCTTTGGAATCAAAATTGTTTTCCGTCGACGAACTAAAAAATGAATACCCAGCATTACTTGCCGAGCTGTACGAAATCATTTCGGGAAAAATTTATTCGTCTCATGTGGTTCGGTTTTTTCATCCAAAAAATCAATCTTGCTGCTTAACGTGGAGAGAGGAGAGTGGAAACGACGACCCTACAATTTTCATTGAGCATGAAATAAACTTTTCTAAAACGAACACCGATTTTACTTGTGTGTACGATTTTTTGAAAATTTTACAAACTCAAAATATTGGCATAGAATTTCCGAAATGTAATCAGAGATTTGTGCAAAATTGGTTTCTGTCGAAAAAACATGTAACAAAGGATGATGTGCAAAATATGCTTAAACGGCCAAAGGTTTTACACGTGCCCGTCTGCCGAATTTGAGAAATCCATGATGATGATGATAGGAGAAGAAAAGCAGGAAAAGTACGGCAAACATTGGGCTTTGAAATGGGACGGTGTTCAGCATTTCATGAAAATTGATTGCTTTGAGAACCATCATCATCCTGAAATTCATATACTCCCGTCCCATTTCATGCCGGGATATTTGCTTAAATTAGAGAAAAACTGCATTCCTCAACGAAAGAAGACAGTTTTCCAAAACTCAATTTTTGTCGTTGAGCTTCTTTCTGAATTGAACATTTTTGTCATTGTTGACATCATTGGACGGTTTTTAGATTTGCTCAAAAATCATCAACAGAAACTGCTTTTGCTTAATTTAATTTTTGATTCAAAAACAATGGATTCAATAAACAAAAATTTTATTGATGCAAAGTTTACATTTAAATTACAAGAATGGTTTTCTTTCCCGATAGCAAATCAGTTTAGCAAAATTTTAAATTCCGAAATTTCTACATCCATTGGCAATCTTCTTTTGTCAAAGAAGGAGGTTATTGTTGTTGATGAGGATGATAATGTTAAGAACGAAAATGATGACGATGATGATAATGTTCTCAGGTATTCAGATGGCATTCTGGTGGCAGACAACGAGAGAGATATTCTTGTGAAAATTAAATATCAATACACAATTGATCTGTACTGCGACGAGAAATTCAAATTTTTTACTTCGTGCAAAGCAGAAATTGTTGCATTGACAACAGATACCCAGGTTTCAAACGTGAGAAAGATGTACAGAAACGTTGATGAATGGAAAAACAAAGTAATTGAGTTTGTAATTCTTTTCCGAAACGAGCAGTTTTATTTTCATTACCAACGAATCAGATTTGATAAATTTTTGCCGAATAGTTGGAAAGAAATTTGTGATGTTTGCAGAATTGTTTCGTCTGCATATGATAAAATTTGAAATAAAATGCTCCTCAAAAACGAACCATTTCCAGTGTTGAATTTGCATCAGTATCAGTATTTGTATTTGAATCAGTGCCGAAAAGTAAAAATTATGGAAATAGTGCCTGACGAGTGCTGGTTGCACATTTTGTCTTTTTCACCAAAGTCGACTCTTTTGTCTCTGCGATTTGTGAACAAGCAAATGAACTATCTTGCCAGTATTCGGTTGAAGAAGAGAAGACCGAAAATTTACCTTTCTCGGCAATCAACACATGTCTCAATGAGATGGAAAATGAACTTTTTCTCTCTCTCCAATTCGTTGAAGATCTCTGGCCTTTCTGCTCAAGAAATAAACCGCCTGCTTACATCAACTGGGAAAAAGGGAAGAAAGAGAATCAAAGACAAAGAAGAAGTAAACGAATTTCTGAAAACGAATTTGAAGCAAATCAACAGAGTTGTCATTGTCAACCGTGCCGCTCTTGAATCTTATGGATTTTTGCAAAAATATTTTTGCCAATTAAAATTTTTGAAAATTTTTTTCTACTTCTCTTACTGCACCGATTTGGGAAGAGTCGTCCGCAGTTTACCAAATTTAGAAGAGTTGCTTGTAATTGGATCAACAGATTTCTCCAAATTATTTTTGACCGAATCAAATCAAAATCATATTTACAACATTCGTCGCCTTACATTAGAGAGTCGTCATTGGAACCGCATTTTTGATTTTTCATTGATCAACAATTGTTTCCCTCATCTGGAATATTTTAAATTGAAACATTTTCACGCATCCAAAAATATTGATTTTGAGAACTGTAGAAATTTATCTGTGCTTAAGCTTGATGTAAACTCATTTGTTTTTTTGGAACCGAATATTCCTCCTCCTCCTCAATTTCATGTGAAGAGCAATTCTCAGATCAGAGAATTACAGCTGAAATATTCAAATCGGGATCTTGCCATTGATTCACAACTTGATTATGCACTGAAACAGTTTTCAAATGTTCAGCAACTGGAAATAATTACTGACAACAAGTTCGTTACATGGAGCTTGATTGATGTATTGAAAGGATTGAAAAAACCTGAAAAAATTTTCGTTTACTGTAGAAAAACCGATTTCCTTTCATGTTCAAAATCATCATCAACATAATTTGCACGAAAATCCTTTACCCGAGGCATGGGATAACCTGTTTGTGTTTCTGCCTCAGCAATGTTCAAACTTTGAAATAAACGTCCGCAGGGGTGTCGAAGACGTTGAAAACATCATGGTCCGGAATCAAATTGTTGAATTGGCAAAAAAAACGTGGAAACCAAATTCTAAACATTCTCGTTACTGTAAATCAGCATAACAAACATTTTTTTAAAAATTTTAAATATCCAAAAAACGTTGTACTTGTAATTCAAAAATAAACGTTTTTTGTTGTAAAGGTTCATGAAAGTTTTGCATGCTTCAGAATTTTTCAGTTTTGACACCAGTGCCGAACTGAATATTTTCTCTGTCAAAATTCATTTCATGCGAAAAAACGGGCAAAATGTTTCATGAGATCAAATGTTGAAAATTTCAAAACAATTTGCGTGCTTTCGGAATTTTTTATTTCTTTCTGAACTGAACAATTTGAAAATCAGCTTTCTCTCTCTTTCAAAATTTATTGCATGCTCAAAACAGGCAAAATGTGACATGAAATCAAATGATGAAAAATTTCAAAAAAAATTTTGCATGCTTCCAGAATTTTTCATATTGGACGAGAATGTGTGAACCGAACTGAACTGTACAATTTTTGAAATTGTCTTTCCATCTCATCAAAATTCATTGCACGCACAAATGCAGGCAAAACGTGAAATGAAATCATGACATGAAAATGCTGAGAAATTTTGAATTGGGAAAATGATGCAAAGCTATTTTTCCCCGGTCTCATTACACGCAAAAAACAAAAAATCTACAACACAACGAGAGACAAAAAATCAAAAAATATTCTGGTTCGTAATTTACTCGTCAAAATTTTGGTTGCTGTATCTAAAGATGTAGATGTGCATGGAAAGAGCAGAAACTTAAAATTTGGACAATGCTGCAAAAATATCTTTCTAGGTCTCATTTCTTTGCAAATTGCTGCCGACGGGTCCGACGACAAAAGACGCAAAGGCTAAGCGTCAAAGTTTTCTTCTGATAATATTTTTGATTTTGAGAACAAAATTTGAAACAGAACGTCCGTCAAAAAATATTCTGGTTCGTAATTTACTCGTCAAAATTTTGGTTGCTGTATCTAAAGATGTAGATGTGCATGGAAAGAGCAGAAATTTAAAATTTGGACAATGCTGCAAAAATATCTTTCTAGGTCTCATTTCTTTGCAAATTGCTGCCGACGGGTCCGACGACAAAGACGCAAAGGTGTATCCCATGAGATACACCTAAGCGTCAAAGTTTTCTTCTGATAATATTTTTGATTTTGAGAACAAATTTGAAACAGAACGTCCGTTTTTTGAAACAAATGTGCTCGGCAAACGGCCAAAATTACAATTGAATTACATTTTTGCACTCGGCCTCTCCTCCATTTCAAACACAAAACATGAAAAAAATTTCATGACAGAGGGAGAAAACTTTTGAAATCATCTTTCTACCTCAATCTCTTTCAAAATTTATTAAACGCACATAACAGGCAAAACGTGACATGAAAACAAATGTGCTCGGCAACGGCCAAAATTACAATTGAATTACATTGTTGCACTCGGCCTCTCCTTCATTTCAAACACAAACAAAGCATGAAATTCTTTGTTGCAAGCACCTTAGATGTAAATCTGCGTGAAAAGGTTTTTTTGCAAATCATCTTTCTATCTCTATCAAAATCATTACAGGTACAAAAGTGACAAAATGTGACACAAAATTAAATGTTGAAAAATTTTGCATGCTTCCGGAATTTTAATTTTGGACGACAATGCATGAACTGAACTGTTCCATTTTGAAAATCATCTTTCTTTCTCTTTCAAAATTCATTGCATGCACAGAAGAGCAAAATGTGCATGAAATCAAATGTTGAAAATTTTCAAGAAATTTTTTTGCATTCTTCCGAATTTTTTATTTTGAACGACAATGCATGGACTGTACAATTTTGAAAATCATCTTTCTATCTCTGTCTCTATCACAGTTCGTTGCATGCACAAACGCAGGCAAAACGTGACATGAAATCAAATGCAGAAAAATTTTGCATGCTTCCGAATTCTTCATTTTGGACGACAATCCATGGACTGTACAATTTTGAAAATCATCTTTCTATCTCTTTCAAAATTCATTGCATGCACAAACGCAGGCAAAACGTGACATGAAATCAAATGCAGAAAAATTTTGCATGCTTCCGAATTCTTCATTTTGGACGACAATGTGTGAACTGAACTGAACTGTACAATTTTTGAAATTGTCTTTCTATCTCTATCAAAATTCATTTCATGCACAAACGCAGGCAAAACGTGACATGAAATCAATGTTGCAAATTTCAAATTTCGGAATTTTTCTCTCCCTCTCTCTCTCTCTCTCCCGCTCTCTATCAAAATTCATTGCATGCACGAAAACGGCAAAATGTGACAAGAAATCAAACGGTGAAAAATTTAAAAAGGAATGGCAGAGAAAAAAATTTATTTCAAAAAATGAACACGTTATCTAATACATTAGATTTTTTCAGAAACCGTAATCTTCATACACCAAAATTTGAAGACGGTCGGTTTGAAAATCCGTGGAATTCGTGGCAAAGACCGAAAATGTTGCAGTTCGTTTTGAGAAAAATTTTCCAAAAACGAAACCAAAGATTTCCGGAAAGACCGAGAATAATTGTCAAGCAACCAAATTTTGCTCTGGAATACAATGAGAACGAAGTACAGGTAACATGGTTAGGACACTCTTCTCTCTATGTCCAGATTGCAGGAAGAAACATTCTGACCGATCCCGTCTTCAGTAATCGTGCAAGCTTTTGTCGTTTCTTTGGTCCAAAACGAATTTCTCCTTGTCCTGTTACTGTTGATGATCTACCTGACAAACCGACAATTGTTGCATTTCCCATAATCATTATGATCATTTGGATCTGAAAACTGTTCAATCGTTGCACGAAAAATTTGGGGAAAAAATAACATGGGTCGTGCCGGAAGGAGTTGAACAATTTTTTGAAAACATTGGAATCACGGAAAATGTTTTCCACATGACCTGGTGGGAAGAAAAACTGTTTGATGATGAAAAATTTTGCTATTGTTTTCACACCTGCTCAACATTGGAGCAGAAGAGGATTGTTTGATGAGAACAAATCTCTTTGGGGAAGTTGGTGCTTCCTTTCCCGAAAGCAAGTTTTTTCTTTGCCGGAGATACTGGTTACTGCAGTGTTTTCAAAGACATTGGAAAATTATACGGTCCGTTTAATCTGGCCGCAATTCCTATTGGTGCCTACAAACCGAGAAAATTGCTGAAAGCACAGCACGTAAATCCTGAAGAAGCAGTACAGATTCATTTTGATTTGAAAAGCATGAACTCAATCGGAATACATTGGGAACGTTCGCTCTTGGGAAGAACAATTTCTTTCCCCTCCAAATGATTTGAAAGAGGCCGTTTTGAATGCTGAACTAGAAGAAGAGGCGGTCATTAATTTTTCTACTCTTTTTCTCGGGCAAACAAAAATTGTATAAAATTCTGCTTCATTTTGCCCGTTGCCTGCAGACGAACGATGAGCAAACGTAAAAATTGTTCTGCTGTGAAAGAAGAAGAAGAAGCCGAAAATGCTTTGCAAAAATGTATCTCTCTTAAAGTAACAGTTAATAAAGTTTTTGTTGATAAAAATGTTCTCAGTTTCATTCAAAATGTGCTCGTTCCGTCTGTTTCAAAAATTGCTCACAAAGGTTCTTTGTATGCTAATTTTGTTTTGATCAATCTTTTGGCAAAATATGATGATGTTGAAAATTTATCATCATCTACTAAATCAACTTTGCCGAAATTGGACAAAAACCTTTTTCTACGACATTTTCAATGCAATGAAAAAGAAGAAGAAACAAGGAACCGAAAATGTGGAGAAGGAGATCTGGTTTCCAGAAAGTTACAAAGTTGAAGTTGATTTTCCCCATTTTTCCCATTTCATCAAATTGATTGCGAACGAATTCCAATCGTGTCTTCAAAACAATATTGCAAATCATTTCCGGAAAAGAGTTTTTTGGTGGTTGGAATCAATCAATGTTCCAAAATACGAACGACACAATTGCTGTCGTATGCTGTTCAATGAGAGCTTTGATGATGACAGCAATTTGAGATTGTGTAAAATGGTTCAACAGCAATTCCGAAGAGAAATAAACAAGGAAAATGTGAATATGAACGAGATAAAATTAGAGCACGAATGGGAAAAGTTTTTGCCGTTAACCTTCGTCTGCTGAAAACTTTTGAAAACAGAGGAATGAAAAAATTCAACTTGTTTCCGTTGTTTCAAAATTGACCAAGACATGTTTCCATTGATTCGTTAGGAATGTACTTTGTGTTGCAAAATTCGTTGAAATTGTCTGCCGACGACGATGAAGAGAAAGGCGGAGGAGAAGAAAGAAGAAGCCGATCACAAGAACATCAATGCCGAAGAAGTTTGGAAGAAAAGTTTGCTTTCTCTGCCGAAACATTCTCATCAAAACGAATTTTGTAATTTAATTTTAACAAATGGATATGAGGTTTGTTTGTATTTCAAGAAGAAATATTTGAAATTGAGCAAGAAAAACTATGAAAAAGAAGAAAAGAAATGGAACGAAAGTAATGTCAAAATAGGCCTTGATCCTGGGAAATTATTTCTCGTAAGTGGTGTTCGTTATGGAGAAGACGGTCTTGTTGAAACAATCAAAATAAAAGGAACGACATTCAGGGAAATGTCAAAACAAAATACAATCACAAGGAAGGTGAATCTGCTTCGGAAACAGAATGCTATTGATTTGCTAGAGAATCAAATGAAAAGCAGAAAAACGGCAAATGTGGCAAACATGTCATTGTTTGTAAAAGATGTGCAAAACTCAGAAGAACAAATTTTTTCGTTCTATTCAAAGAGAGTATTTCTCAGATTGCAATTTCTGCAACATGTTTTTGAAATGAAATCATTGACGGAGATTGCAAAATATATTTTAAATTTTGAAACAAGAAACTTGACAACAATTATTTCGTTGTTTTCGGAGACGGCATAATTTCTGAACACGGCAAAGAACGCCGTAATACTCCAGTAGAAAAACTGAAAAGAGTACTTCAACGTTTCCCGAATGTGTATGTCATCACCGAGAACGAAACCAGAACATCTCAAGTTTGCTCATTGTGCGAAAATAATTTTGTAAAGAAATTGAAATTGTGAGGAAAAAATCTTTATGCTCAGAATGTAAAAACAAAACGATTTCAGTTTGCATGCAATGGAAATTTTCCTCAAATCTGCTACAGTAAAATATGCCAACAAAAAAGAAAGGAACATGAAGACAAACTTCAAAGACCGTTGAAAAGAAATGAAATTGCAAAAACGTTGACATACAAAAGGCCGAAAGGAAGACTCGTCTCATGCTTTGATTGTAAAACAAGCATGGACAGAGACGTCAATGCTGGGGCAAACATTTTGCTAAAAGCATTTCACAGGATCAACAGTAATTGCTATCCTCTGATTTACACCGCCGCGGTTTCCAATCACCGGACACCCTGTACGTTTCAAAAACGTTCAAAGCCGAGACAGTTCTAGGCTTAAGAAATATCACAGTAAATCATTCTCAAGTTTTTCTAAGTTCTGTTGTACCAAATTTTTGAAAAAGATCAATAAAAAAATTTCAAATTATGCAATTGTGTCGTTTCGGTCTCTTCTCTTCTCTTTCCGTTAACCAAGAAATTAAAATTACTGCCGAAAAAGGTCTTTTTGCGAACATTTGAAAACAGCAATTTCTGTTAATTTTAAGGATGTACCCCTAATCCACCTACACGGGACTTAAATTTTCCCTGGTGTTTGATTCATCATTTTTAAAAAACGTTTTCATGAATGTTTTGAGCGTACAGGTAGAAAGCAGAGAGATAATGATGTTGTATTTCAATGCAGGAATGTTTCTCTTAGCACGAACGATGGATTTGAGTTTTATTTCCGTTGTACAACAATCAAATTTTTGATGATAGAAAGAATGATCATATGATTGTCTGTGTCTCAGATATCATTGCATGCCGAAAACAATTAAGAAAGATTGATGAGAGATGATCCTCTGTCTCGGCTCTCTCTATCTCTCAAGCTTCATTGTATGCCGACACAAGAAGCATTTTCATGAAACGGAGACATGAAAATTTGCAAAAAAGTTTGCTGTTCATTGTGCTACATTCATGCATTATAATTTTCATTTGAGACA
>CAWUBZ010000012.1:10000-52500 GCA_963920525.1 Dichetophora obliterata | reverse complement strand
TTATATTATATTATATTATATTATATTATATTATATTATATTATATTATATTATATTATATTATATTATATTATATTATATTATATTATATTATTATATTATATTATATTATATTATATTATATTATATTATATTATATTATATTATATTATATTATATTATATTATATTATATTATATTATATTATATTATATTATATTATATTATATTATATTATATTATATTATATTATATTATATTATATTATATTATATTATATTATATTATATTATATTATATTATATTATATTATATTATATTATATTATATTATATTATATTATATTATATTATATTATATATATTATATTATATTATATTATATTATATTATATTATATTATATTATATTATATTATATTATATTATATTATATTATATTATATTATATTATATTATATTATATTATATTATATTATATTATATTATATTATATTATATTATATTATATTATATTATATTATATTATATTATATTATATTATATTATATTATATTATATTATATTATATTATATTATATTATATTATATTATATTATATTATATTATATTATATTATATTATATTATATTATATTATATTATATTATATTATATTATATTATATTATATTATATTATATTATATTATATTATATTATATTATATTATATTATATTATATTATATTATATTATATTATATTATATTATATTATATTATATTATATTATATTATATTATATTATATTATATTATATTATATTATATTATATTATATTATATTATATTATATTATATTATATTATATTATATTATATTATATTATATTATATTATATTATATTATATTATATTATATTATATTATATTATATTATATTATATTATATTATATTATATTATATTATATTATATTATATTATATTATATTATATTATATTATATTATATTATATTATATTATATTATATTATATTATATTATATTATATTATATTATATTATATTATATTATATTATATTATATTATATTATATTATATTATATTATATTATATTATATTATATTATATTATATTATATTATATTATATTATATTATATTATATTATATTATATTATATTATATTATATTATATTATATTATATTATATTATATTATATTATATTATATTATATTATATTATATTATATTATATTATATTATATTATATTATATTATATTATATTATATTATATTATATTATATTATATTATATTATATTATATTATATTATATTATATTATATTATATTATATTATATTATATTATATTATATTATATTATATTATATTATATTATATTATATTATATTATATTATATTATATTATATTATATTATATTATATTATATTATATTATATTATATTATATTATATTATATTATATTATATTATATTATATTATATTATATTATATTATATTATATTATATTATATTATATTATATTATATTATATTATATTATATTATATTATATTATATTATATTATATTATATTATATTATATTATATTATATTATATTATATTATATTATATTATATTATATTATATTATATTATATTATATTATATTATATTATATTATATTATATTATATTATATTATATTATATTATATAATATATATTATATTATATTATATTATATTATATTATATTATATTATATTATATTATATTATATTATATTATATTATATTATATTATATTATATTATATTATATTATATTATATTATATTATATTATATTATATTATATTATATTATATTATATTATATTATATTATATTATATTATATTATATTATATTATATTATATTATATTATATTATATTATATTATATTATATTATATTATATTATATTATATTATATTATATTATATTATATTATATTATATTATATTATATTATATTATATTATATTATATTATATTATATTATATTATATTATATTATATTATATTATATTATATTATATTATATTATATTATATTATATTACTAGCTGATATACCCGGTGTTACTCGAGAGTCATTTATATAAACATTTTAACATACACTTCTCGATTAAATGTTTTTTAAAATCGGGAATAATGAAACACATGTTGAATTTTATTTGAATTTTATTTTTTTTAATTTTATTTATCCACCGTTTGCTAGATAATTGAACGAACATTGATCCAAAAAAGGTTAGGAAAATTTTTGTTGTTGGTGGTTCCATCTCTTGCGGAGAGCTAATTGAATTCAAAGAAGCGGTACGAAAAACAGATTTTAAAAATTAAAAAGAATTTTTATATTTACTCAATCTTAAAGCAAGCACAATTACCTTTTCAACAAAATAAAAATTATGGTGGGACTCAATGCGTCCTTGAGATATGGACATTTTAACGTCTAAACAAAGATTTATATTAAAAAACATATTGAACTTTTTAACAAAAAAAATGTTAATGAAATATATTAAAAACAGCAGAGTTATTGGCATTAAAAGTAAAAACTTTGATTTTCATATATTTTTTTTCTCATTATTTGCTATCAATGTATTATGAAAATTCGTTGTGCTAAAAATGATTGTACCTACTAAAATTTCTAAAAAAAACTGGCAGTACTGCATTATTTTACTTTTGAAAAGTTTGGTAGCAATAGCATTTTCGCAAAATATTTCGCAAAACTTATGTGCTAGCTGCATAAGAACATCAGATATTCTTCTGTAAGCAGAAAATAGCGCCACCTGTCTGTAATCCCAATCGTGTGGGGTTAAATTTGAAGAAACTTTTGAAAAAACATAATTCAGCTATTCAACGCAAGGTGTACGTATAGTTTGTACCCACACCTCTTACACATGTGGCGCCATCTATCTGTGAATTTAACGCACAGATCAAAACTAATGAAATAATTGTGCTGACCAGATGCGCATATGTTTTTTTATATCGCCATATAGCTGAAACTGCTTACATGAAAATATTAACTTTTACAGCATTCTTATTCACAGTCATCTTTTCGATAAAATTGTGATATATATACAACATTTAAAGTACCATTGATAAAGAACTAATTGACAACGGTGACACAATAGTGAAAATAAATACAGCCTTCACAACAAAACAAATTTAACAGGAGGGGGGCGGGGGGTGGGGAGGCAAAATATAAGTAGATGATCACTATAAAGAAAATTTTGTATAATCCAAAATGTTCGTAATTACTTTAGACACACAACTGCATTCTTAGAGATATATGGGGACGTTCAAACTATATAGAGAATTTTAACACAAAACTAAGTTTTATAATAGTCTGGTATGAAAAAATAGATTTTTAGCCATAACTTTTGATTGGAAAGAGATATTGGGGTAATTTTTTCACATAAATTATTTTTGAGACTTGACTTTTTTGTAAAAAATATAAAAACAACATTTTGGAAAAAATAAATTTCGCGAAAAAAATCAAAGGGGGTACCCTTGTTGTTTTGATGACAAAAACAGTAAAATAATTTTTGCGCTTAGCTGGAAGAATTTTTGCAAATAAATGCTATGTCATATGAAAGGTAGCCAGATGTGCAATTTTTAATTGATTTCGTTTTTACAACAACAACAATTTTTGAGTCATTTTTTGAGTAAAAAGTTAATATTTTGGACCTTTTTTGACATAATCATAAAACATATATACACTGACTTAACGGTACAGTTCAACCTATTTTTGTGAAGTGATTTTATTGAACTTTTGAACAAAAAAAATTTGAATGAAATATATTAATGGACAGCGGAGATATTTGCATCGAAAGACCAAACTTTGATTTTCATGTCGTTTTTTTCTCATTATTAGGCAACGATGTTTTATGAAAAAGTCGTTATACTGAAAATTTCTCCAATTTTGAAGATATGTGAATGTTTTTGATGTCAAAATAACAAAAATTTTTTAAAATTAAATACAAAAAAATCTCCGATGGTAAAAAGTTTTATAATAACAAAATTACCGTTAGTTGAAAAATTTCAGAGGGGGCGTGGCAAAAACTAAGTATGTAACATTTTAAGTTGGGATGTACTTAATATGTATACCTAGTTTAAGCAAAATCCGTTGAGCCGTTTAGATTTGTATAAAGGTCAAACAAACAAACAAACAAACAGAAAATGAGTTTTATTACTATAGATAGTCAATTGTATGAAAAAATAGATTTTTAGCCATAACTTTTGATTGGAAAGAGATATTGGGGTAATTTTTTCACATAAATTATTTTTGAGACTTGACTTTTTTGTAAAAAATATAAAAACAACATTTTGGAAAAAATAAATTTCGCGAAAAAAATCAAAGGGGGTACCCTTGTTGTTTTGATGACAAAAACAGTAAAATAATTTTTGCGCTTAGCTGGAAGAATTTTTGCAAATAAATGCTATGTCATATGAAAGGTAGCCAGATGTGCAATTTTTAATTGATTTCGTTTTTACAACAACAACAATTTTTGAGTCATTTTTTGAGTAAAAAGTCAATATTTTGGACCTTTTTTGACATAATCATAAAACATATATACACTGACTTAACGGTACAGTTCAACCTATTTTTGTGAAGTGATTTTATTGAACTTTTGAACAAAAAAAATTTGAATGAAATATATTAATGGACAGCGGAGATATTTGCATCGAAAGACCAAACTTTGATTTTCATGTCGTTTTTTTCTCATTATTAGGCAACGATGTTTTATGAAAAAGTCGTTATACTGAAAATTTCTCCAATTTTGAAGATATGTGAATGTTTTTGATGTCAAAATAACAAAAATTTTTTAAAATTAAATACAAAAAAATCTCCGATAGTAAAAAATTTTATAATAACAAAATTACCGTTAGTTGAAAAATTTCAGAGGGGGCGTGGCAAAAACTAAGTATGTAACATTTTAAGTTGGGATGTACTTAATATGTATATCTAGTTTGAGCAAAATCCGTTGAGCCGTTTAGATTTGTATAAAGGTCAAACAAACAAACAAACAAACAGAAAATGAGTTTTATTACTATAGATAGTCAATTGTATGAAAAAATAGATTTTTAGCCATAACTTTTGATTGGAAAGAGATATTGGGGTAATTTTTTCACATAAATTATTTTTGAGACTTGACTTTTTTGTAAAAAATATAAAAACAACATTTTGGAAAAAATAAATTTCGCGAAAAAAATCAAAGGGGGTACCCTTGTTGTTTTGATGACAAAAACAGTAAAATAATTTTTGCGCTTAGCTGGAAGAATTTTTGCAAATAAATGCTATGTCATATGAAAGGTAGCCAGATGTGCAATTTTTAATTGATTTTGTTTTTACAACAACAACAATTTTTGAGTCATTTTTTGAGTAAAAAGTCAATATTTTGGACCTTTTTTGACATAATCATAAAACATATATACACTGACTTAACGGTACAGTTCAACCTATTTTTGTGAAGTGATTTTATTGAACTTTTGAACAAAAAAAATTTGAATGAAATATATTAATGGACAGCGGAGATATTTGCATCGAAAGACCAAACTTTGATTTTCATGTCGTTTTTTTCTCATTATTAGGCAACGATGTTTTATGAAAAAGTCGTTATACTGAAAATTTCTCCAATTTTGAAGATATGTGAATGTTTTTGATGTCAAAATAACAAAAATTTTTTAAAATTAAATACAAAAAAATCTCCGATACTAAAAAGTTTTATAATAACAAAATTACCGTTAGTTGAAAAATTTCAGAGGGGGCGTGGCAAAAACTAAGTATGTAACATTTTATAACATTTTATAAGTAGATGATCACTATAAAGAAAATTTTGTATAATCCAAAATGTTCGTAATTACTTTAGACACACAACTGCATTCTTAGAGATATATGGGGACGTTCAAACTATATAGAGAATTTTAACACAAAACTAAGTTTTATAATAGTCTGGTATGAAAAAATAGATTTTTAGCCATAACTTTTGATTGGAAAGAGATATTGGGGTAATTTTTTCACATAAATTATTTTTGAGACTTGACTTTTTTGTAAAAAATATAAAAACAACATTTTGGAAAAAATAAATTTCGCGAAAAAAATCAAAGGGGGTACCCTTGTTGTTTTGATGACAAAAACAGTAAAATAATTTTTGCGCTTAGCTGGAAGAATTTTTGCAAATAAATGCTATGTCATATGAAAGGTAGCCAGATGTGCAATTTTTAATTGATTTCGTTTTTACAACAACAACAATTTTTGAGTCATTTTTTGAGTAAAAAGTTAATATTTTGGACCTTTTTTGACATAATCATAAAACATATATACACTGACTTAACGGTACAGTTCAACCTATTTTTGTGAAGTGATTTTATTGAACTTTTGAACAAAAAAAATTTGAATGAAATATATTAATGGACAGCGGAGATATTTGCATCGAAAGACCAAACTTTGATTTTCATGTCGTTTTTTTCTCATTATTAGGCAACGATGTTTTATGAAAAAGTCGTTATACTGAAAATTTCTCCAATTTTGAAGATATGTGAATGTTTTTGATGTCAAAATAACAAAAATTTTTTAAAATTAAATACAAAAAAATCTCCGATAGTAAAAAGTTTTATAATAACAAAATTACCGTTAGTTGAAAAATTTCAGAGGGGGCGTGGCAAAAACTAAGTATGTAACATTTTAAGTTGGGATGTACTTAATATGTATACCTAGTTTAAGCAAAATCCGTTGAGCCGTTTAGATTTGTATAAAGGTCAAACAAACAAACAAACAAACAGAAAATGAGTTTTATTACTATAGATAGTCAATTGTATGAAAAAATAGATTTTTAGCCATAACTTTTGATTGGAAAGAGATATTGGGGTAATTTTTTCACATAAATTATTTTTGAGACTTGACTTTTTTGTAAAAAATATAAAAACAACATTTTGGAAAAAATAAATTTCGCGAAAAAAATCAAAGGGGGTACCCTTGTTGTTTTGATGACAAAAACAGTAAAATAATTTTTGCGCTTAGCTGGAAGAATTTTTGCAAATAAATGCTATGTCATATGAAAGGTAGCCAGATGTGCAATTTTTAATTGATTTCGTTTTTACAACAACAACAATTTTTGAGTCATTTTTTGAGTAAAAAGTCAATATTTTGGACCTTTTTTGACATAATCATAAAACATATATACACTGACTTAACGGTACAGTTCAACCTATTTTTGTGAAGTGATTTTATTGAACTTTTGAACAAAAAAAATTTGAATGAAATATATTAATGGACAGCGGAGATATTTGCATCGAAAGACCAAACTTTGATTTTCATGTCGTTTTTTTCTCATTATTAGGCAACGATGTTTTATGAAAAAGTCGTTATACTGAAAATTTCTCCAATTTTGAAGATATGTGAATGTTTTTGATGTCAAAATAACAAAAATTTTTTAAAATTAAATACAAAAAAATCTCCGATAGTAAAAAATTTTATAATAACAAAATTACCGTTAGTTGAAAAATTTCAGAGGGGGCGTGGCAAAAACTAAGTATGTAACATTTTAAGTTGGGATGTACTTAATATGTATATCTAGTTTGAGCAAAATCCGTTGAGCCGTTTAGATTTGTATAAAGGTCAAACAAACAAACAAACAAACAGAAAATGAGTTTTATTACTATAGATAGTCAATTGTATGAAAAAATAGATTTTTAGCCATAACTTTTGATTGGAAAGAGATATTGGGGTAATTTTTTCACATAAATTATTTTTGAGACTTGACTTTTTTGTAAAAAATATAAAAACAACATTTTGGAAAAAATAAATTTCGCGAAAAAAATCAAAGGGGGTACCCTTGTTGTTTTGATGACAAAAACAGTAAAATAATTTTTGCGCTTAGCTGGAAGAATTTTTGCAAATAAATGCTATGTCATATGAAAGGTAGCCAGATGTGCAATTTTTAATTGATTTCGTTTTTACAACAACAACAATTTTTGAGTCATTTTTTGAGTAAAAAGTTAATATTTTGGACCTTTTTTGACATAATCATAAAACATATATACACTGACTTAACGGTACAGTTCAACCTATTTTTGTGAAGTGATTTTATTGAGCTTTTGAACAAAAAAAATTTGAATGAAATATATTAATGGACAGCGGAGATATTTGCATCGAAAGACCAAACTTTGATTTTCATGTCGTTTTTTTCTCATTATTAGGCAACGATGTTTTATGAAAAAGTCGTTATACTGAAAATTTCTCCAATTTTGAAGATATGTGAATGTTTTTGATGTCAAAATAACAAAAATTTTTTAAAATTAAATACAAAAAAATCTCCGATAGTAAAAAATTTTATAATAACAAAATTACCGTTAGTTGAAAAATTTCAGAGGGGGCGTGGCAAAAACTAAGTATGTAACATTTTAAGTTGGGATGTACTTAATATGTATACCTAGTTTAAGCAAAATCCGTTGAGCCGTTTAGATTTGTATAAAGGTCAAACAAACAAACAAACAAACAGAAAATGAGTTTTATTACTATAGATAGTCAATTGTATGAAAAAATAGATTTTTAGCCATAACTTTTGATTGGAAAGAGATATTGGGGTAATTTTTTCACATAAATTATTTTTGAGACTTGACTTTTTTGTAAAAAATATAAAAACAACATTTTGGAAAAAATAAATTTCGCGAAAAAAATCAAAGGGGTACCCTTGTTGTTTTGATGACAAAAACAGTAAAATAATTTTTGCGCTTAGCTGGAAGAATTTTTGCAAATAAATGCTATGTCATATGAAAGGTAGCCAGATGTGCAATTTTTAATTGATTTCGTTTTTACAACAACAACAATTTTTGAGTCATTTTTTGAGTAAAAAGTCAATATTTTGGACCTTTTTTGACATAATCATAAAACATATATACACTGACTTAACGGTACAGTTCAACCTATTTTTGTGAAGTGATTTTATTAAACTTTTGAACAAAAAGAATTTGAATGAAATATATTAATGGACAGCGGAGATATTTGCATCGAAAGACCAAACTTTGATTTTCATGTCGTTTTTTTCTCATTATTAGGCAACGATGTTTTATGAAAAAGTCGTTATACTGAAAATTTCTCCAATTTTGAAGATATGTGAATGTTTTTGATGTCAAAATAACAAAAATTTTTTAAAATTAAATACAAAAAAATCTCCGATAGTAAAAAATTTTATAATAACAAAATTACCGTTAGTTGAAAAATTTCAGAGGGGGCGTGGCAAAAACTAAGTATGTAACATTTTAAGTTGGGATGTACTTAATATGTATATCTAGTTTGAGCAAAATCCGTTGAGCCGTTTAGATTTGTATAAAGGTCAAACAAACAAACAAACAAACAGAAAATGAGTTTTATTACTATAGATAGTCAATTGTATGAAAAAATAGATTTTTAGCCATAACTTTTGATTGGAAAGAGATATTGGGGTAATTTTTTCACATAAATTATTTTTGAGACTTGACTTTTTTGTAAAAAATATAAAAACAACATTTTGGAAAAAATAAATTTCGCGAAAAAAATCAAAGGGGGTACCCTTGTTGTTTTGATGACAAAAACAGTAAAATAATTTTTGCGCTTAGCTGGAAGAATTTTTGCAAATAAATGCTATGTCATATGAAAGGTAGCCAGATGTGCAATTTTTAATTGATTTTGTTTTTACAACAACAACAATTTTTGAGTCATTTTTTGAGTAAAAAGTCAATATTTTGGACCTTTTTTGACATAATCATAAAACATATATACACTGACTTAACGGTACAGTTCAACCTATTTTTGTGAAGTGATTTTATTGAACTTTTGAACAAAAAAAATTTGAATGAAATATATTAATGGACAGCGGAGATATTTGCATCGAAAGACCAAACTTTGATTTTCATGTCGTTTTTTTCTCATTATTAGGCAACGATGTTTTATGAAAAAGTCGTTATACTGAAAATTTCTCCAATTTTGAAGATATGTGAATGTTTTTGATGTCAAAATAACAAAAATTTTTTAAAATTAAATACAAAAAAATCTCCGATACTAAAAAGTTTTATAATAACAAAATTACCGTTAGTTGAAAAATTTCAGAGGGGGCGTGGCAAAAACTAAGTATGTAACATTTTATAACATTTTATAAGTAGATGATCACTATAAAGAAAATTTTGTATAATCCAAAATGTTCGTAATTACTTTAGACACACAACTGCATTCTTAGAGATATATGGGGACGTTCAAACTATATAGAGAATTTTAACACAAAACTAAGTTTTATAATAGTCTGGTATGAAAAAATAGATTTTTAGCCATAACTTTTGATTGGAAAGAGATATTGGGGTAATTTTTTCACATAAATTATTTTTGAGACTTGACTTTTTTGTAAAAAATATAAAAACAACATTTTGGAAAAAATAAATTTCGCGAAAAAAATCAAAGGGGGTACCCTTGTTGTTTTGATGACAAAAACAGTAAAATAATTTTTGCGCTTAGCTGGAAGAATTTTTGCAAATAAATGCTATGTCATATGAAAGGTAGCCAGATGTGCAATTTTTAATTGATTTCGTTTTTACAACAACAACAATTTTTGAGTCATTTTTTGAGTAAAAAGTTAATATTTTGGACCTTTTTTGACATAATCATAAAACATATATACACTGACTTAACGGTACAGTTCAACCTATTTTTGTGAAGTAATTTTATTGAACTTTTGAACAAAAAAAATTTGAATGAAATATATTAATGGACAGCGGAGATATTTGCATCGAAAGACCAAACTTTGATTTTCATGTCGTTTTTTTCTCATTATTAGGCAACGATGTTTTATGAAAAAGTCGTTATACTGAAAATTTCTCCAATTTTGAAGATATGTGAATGTTTTTGATGTCAAAATAACAAAAATTTTTTAAAATTAAATACAAAAAAATCTCCGATAATAAAAAGTTTTATAATAACAAAATTACCGTTAGTTGAAAAATTTCAGAGGGGGCGTGGCAAAAACTAAGTATGTAACATTTTAAGTTGGGATGTACTTAATATGTATACCTAGTTTAAGCAAAATCCGTTGAGCCGTTTAGATTTGTATAAAGGTCAAACAAACAAACAAACAAACAGAAAATGAGTTTTATTACTATAGATAGTCAATTGTATGAAAAAATAGATTTTTAGCCATAACTTTTGATTGGAAAGAGATATTGGGGTAATTTTTTCACATAAATTATTTTTGAGACTTGACTTTTTTGTAAAAAATATAAAAACAACATTTTGGAAAAAATAAATTTCGCGAAAAAAATCAAAGGGGGTACCCTTGTTGTTTTGATGACAAAAACAGTAAAATAATTTTTGCGCTTAGCTGGAAGAATTTTTGCAAATAAATGCTATGTCATATGAAAGGTAGCCAGATGTGCAATTTTTAATTGATTTCGTTTTTACAACAACAACAATTTTTGAGTCATTTTTTGAGTAAAAAGTCAATATTTTGGACCTTTTTTGACATAATCATAAAACATATATACACTGACTTAACGGTACAGTTCAACCTATTTTTGTGAAGTGATTTTATTGAACTTTTGAACAAAAAAAATTTGAATGAAATATATTAATGGACAGCGGAGATATTTGCATCGAAAGACCAAACTTTGATTTTCATGTCGTTTTTTTCTCATTATTAGGCAACGATGTTTTATGAAAAAGTCGTTATACTGAAAATTTCTCCAATTTTGAAGATATGTGAATGTTTTTGATGTCAAAATAACAAAAATTTTTTAAAATTAAATACAAAAAAATCTCCGATAGTAAAAAATTTTATAATAACAAAATTACCGTTAGTTGAAAAATTTCAGAGGGGGCGTGGCAAAAACTAAGTATGTAACATTTTAAGTTGGGATGTACTTAATATGTATATCTAGTTTGAGCAAAATCCGTTGAGCCGTTTAGATTTGTATAAAGGTCAAACAAACAAACAAACAAACAGAAAATGAGTTTTATTACTATAGATAGTCAATTGTATGAAAAAATAGATTTTTAGCCATAACTTTTGATTGGAAAGAGATATTGGGGTAATTTTTTCACATAAATTATTTTTGAGACTTGACTTTTTTGTAAAAAATATAAAAACAACATTTTGGAAAAAATAAATTTCGCGAAAAAAATCAAAGGGGGTACCCTTGTTGTTTTGATGACAAAAACAGTAAAATAATTTTTGCGCTTAGCTGGAAGAATTTTTGCAAATAAATGCTATGTCATATGAAAGGTAGCCAGATGTGCAATTTTTAATTGATTTTGTTTTTACAACAACAACAATTTTTGAGTCATTTTTTGAGTAAAAAGTCAATATTTTGGACCTTTTTTGACATAATCATAAAACATATATACACTGACTTAACGGTACAGTTCAACCTATTTTTGTGAAGTGATTTTATTGAACTTTTGAACAAAAAAAATTTGAATGAAATATATTAATGGACAGCGGAGATATTTGCATCGAAAGACCAAACTTTGATTTTCATGTCGTTTTTTTCTCATTATTAGGCAACGATGTTTTATGAAAAAGTCGTTATACTGAAAATTTCTCCAATTTTGAAGATATGTGAATGTTTTTGATGTCAAAATAACAAAAATTTTTTAAAATTAAATACAAAAAAATCTCCGATAGTAAAAAATTTTATAATAACAAAATTACCGTTAGTTGAAAAATTTCAGAGGGGGCGTGGCAAAAACTAAGTATGTAACATTTTAAGTTGGGATGTACTTAATATGTATACCTAGTTTAAGCAAAATCCGTTGAGCCGTTTAGATTTGTATAAAGGTCAAACAAACAAACAAACAAACAGAAAATGAGTTTTATTACTATAGATAGTCAATTGTATGAAAAAATAGATTTTTAGCCATAACTTTTGATTGGAAAGAGATATTGGGGTAATTTTTTCACATAAATTATTTTTGAGACTTGACTTTTTTGTAAAAAATATAAAAACAACATTTTGGAAAAAATAAATTTCGCGAAAAAAATCAAAGGGGGTACCCTTGTTGTTTTGATGACAAAAACAGTAAAATAATTTTTGCGCTTAGCTGGAAGAATTTTTGCAAATAAATGCTATGTCATATGAAAGGTAGCCAGATGTGCAATTTTTAATTGATTTCGTTTTTACAACAACAACAATTTTTGAGTCATTTTTTGAGTAAAAAGTCAATATTTTGGACCTTTTTTGACATAATCATAAAACATATATACACTGACTTAACGGTACAGTTCAACCTATTTTTGTGAAGTGATTTTATTGAACTTTTGAACAAAAAAAATTTGAATGAAATATATTAATGGACAGCGGAGATATTTGCATCGAAAGACCAAACTTTGATTTTCATGTCGTTTTTTTCTCATTATTAGGCAACGATGTTTTATGAAAAAGTCGTTATACTGAAAATTTCTCCAATTTTGAAGATATGTGAATGTTTTTGATGTCAAAATAACAAAAATTTTTTAAAATTAAATACAAAAAAATCTCCGATAGTAAAAAGTTTTATAATAACAAAATTACCGTTAGTTGAAAAATTTCAGAGGGGGCGTGGCAAAAACTAAGTATGTAACATTTTATAACATTTTATAAGTAGATGATCACTATAAAGAAAATTTTGTATAATCCAAAATGTTCGTAATTACTTTAGACACACAACTGCATTCTTAGAGATATATGGGGACGTTCAAACTATATAGAGAATTTTAACACAAAACTAAGTTTTATAATAGTCTGGTATGAAAAAATAGATTTTTAGCCATAACTTTTGATTGGAAAGAGATATTGGGGTAATTTTTTCACATAAATTATTTTTGAGACTTGACTTTTTTGTAAAAAATATAAAAACAACATTTTGGAAAAAATAAATTTCGCGAAAAAAATCAAAGGGGGTACCCTTGTTGTTTTGATGACAAAAACAGTAAAATAATTTTTGCGCTTAGCTGGAAGAATTTTTGCAAATAAATGCTATGTCATATGAAAGGTAGCCAGATGTGCAATTTTTAATTGATTTCGTTTTTACAACAACAACAATTTTTGAGTCATTTTTTGAGTAAAAAGTTAATATTTTGGACCTTTTTTGACATAATCATAAAACATATATACACTGACTTAACGGTACAGTTCAACCTATTTTTGTGAAGTGATTTTATTGAACTTTTGAACAAAAAAAATTTGAATGAAATATATTAATGGACAGCGGAGATATTTGCATCGAAAGACCAAACTTTGATTTTCATGTCGTTTTTTTCTCATTATTAGGCAACGATGTTTTATGAAAAAGTCGTTATACTGAAAATTTCTCCAATTTTGAAGATATGTGAATGTTTTTGATGTCAAAATAACAAAAATTTTTTAAAATTAAATACAAAAAAATCTCCGATAATAAAAAGTTTTATAATAACAAAATTACCGTTAGTTGAAAAATTTCAGAGGGGGCGTGGCAAAAACTAAGTATGTAACATTTTAAGTTGGGATGTACTTAATATGTATACCTAGTTTAAGCAAAATCCGTTGAGCCGTTTAGATTTGTATAAAGGTCAAACAAACAAACAAACAAACAGAAAATGAGTTTTATTACTATAGATAGTCAATTGTATGAAAAAATAGATTTTTAGCCATAACTTTTGATTGGAAAGAGATATTGGGGTAATTTTTTCACATAAATTATTTTTGAGACTTGACTTTTTTGTAAAAAATATAAAAACAACATTTTGGAAAAAATAAATTTCGCGAAAAAAATCAAAGGGGGTACCCTTGTTGTTTTGATGACAAAAACAGTAAAATAATTTTTGCGCTTAGCTGGAAGAATTTTTGCAAATAAATGCTATGTCATATGAAAGGTAGCCAGATGTGCAATTTTTAATTGATTTCGTTTTTACAACAACAACAATTTTTGAGTCATTTTTTGAGTAAAAAGTCAATATTTTGGACCTTTTTTGACATAATCATAAAACATATATACACTGACTTAACGGTACAGTTCAACCTATTTTTGTGAAGTGATTTTATTGAACTTTTGAACAAAAAAAATTTGAATGAAATATATTAATGGACAGCGGAGATATTTGCATCGAAAGACCAAACTTTGATTTTCATGTCGTTTTTTTCTCATTATTAGGCAACGATGTTTTATGAAAAAGTCGTTATACTGAAAATTTCTCCAATTTTGAAGATATGTGAATGTTTTTGATGTCAAAATAACAAAAATTTTTTAAAATTAAATACAAAAAAATCTCCGATAGTAAAAAATTTTATAATAACAAAATTACCGTTAGTTGAAAAATTTCAGAGGGGGCGTGGCAAAAACTAAGTATGTAACATTTTAAGTTGGGATGTACTTAATATGTATATCTAGTTTGAGCAAAATCCGTTGAGCCGTTTAGATTTGTATAAAGGTCAAACAAACAAACAAACAAACAGAAAATGAGTTTTATTACTATAGATAGTCAATTGTATGAAAAAATAGATTTTTAGCCATAACTTTTGATTGGAAAGAGATATTGGGGTAATTTTTTCACATAAATTATTTTTGAGACTTGACTTTTTTGTAAAAAATATAAAAACAACATTTTGGAAAAAATAAATTTCGCGAAAAAAATCAAAGGGGGTACCCTTGTTGTTTTGATGACAAAAACAGTAAAATAATTTTTGCGCTTAGCTGGAAGAATTTTTGCAAATAAATGCTATGTCATATGAAAGGTAGCCAGATGTGCAATTTTTAATTGATTTTGTTTTTACAACAACAACAATTTTTGAGTCATTTTTTGAGTAAAAAGTCAATATTTTGGACCTTTTTTGACATAATCATAAAACATATATACACTGACTTAACGGTACAGTTCAACCTATTTTTGTGAAGTGATTTTATTGAACTTTTGAACAAAAAAAATTTGAATGAAATATATTAATGGACAGCGGAGATATTTGCATCGAAAGACCAAACTTTGATTTTCATGTCGTTTTTTTCTCATTATTAGGCAACGATGTTTTATGAAAAAGTCGTTATACTGAAAATTTCTCCAATTTTGAAGATATGTGAATGTTTTTGATGTCAAAATAACAAAAATTTTTTAAAATTAAATACAAAAAAATCTCCGATAGTAAAAAATTTTATAATAACAAAATTACCGTTAGTTGAAAAATTTCAGAGGGGGCGTGGCAAAAACTAAGTATGTAACATTTTAAGTTGGGATGTACTTAATATGTATACCTAGTTTAAGCAAAATCCGTTGAGCCGTTTAGATTTGTATAAAGGTCAAACAAACAAACAAACAAACAGAAAATGAGTTTTATTACTATAGATAGTCAATTGTATGAAAAAATAGATTTTTAGCCATAACTTTTGATTGGAAAGAGATATTGGGGTAATTTTTTCACATAAATTATTTTTGAGACTTGACTTTTTTGTAAAAAATATAAAAACAACATTTTGGAAAAAATAAATTTCGCGAAAAAAATCAAAGGGGGTACCCTTGTTGTTTTGATGACAAAAACAGTAAAATAATTTTTGCGCTTAGCTGGAAGAATTTTTGCAAATAAATGCTATGTCATATGAAAGGTAGCCAGATGTGCAATTTTTAATTGATTTCGTTTTTACAACAACAACAATTTTTGAGTCATTTTTTGAGTAAAAAGTCAATATTTTGGACCTTTTTTGACATAATCATAAAACATATATACACTGACTTAACGGTACAGTTCAACCTATTTTTGTGAAGTGATTTTATTGAACTTTTGAACAAAAAAAATTTGAATGAAATATATTAATGGACAGCGGAGATATTTGCATCGAAAGACCAAACTTTGATTTTCATGTCGTTTTTTTCTCATTATTAGGCAACGATGTTTTATGAAAAAGTCGTTATACTGAAAATTTCTCCAATTTTGAAGATATGTGAATGTTTTTGATGTCAAAATAACAAAAATTTTTTAAAATTAAATACAAAAAAATCTCCGATAGTAAAAAGTTTTATAATAACAAAATTACCGTTAGTTGAAAAATTTCAGAGGGGGCGTGGCAAAAACTAAGTATGTAACATTTTATAACATTTTATAAGTAGATGATCACTATAAAGAAAATTTTGTATAATCCAAAATGTTCGTAATTACTTTAGACACACAACTGCATTCTTAGAGATATATGGGGACGTTCAAACTATATAGAGAATTTTAACACAAAACTAAGTTTTATAATAGTCTGGTATGAAAAAATAGATTTTTAGCCATAACTTTTGATTGGAAAGAGATATTGGGGTAATTTTTTCACATAAATTATTTTTGAGACTTGACTTTTTTGTAAAAAATATAAAAACAACATTTTGGAAAAAATAAATTTCGCGAAAAAAATCAAAGGGGGTACCCTTGTTGTTTTGATGACAAAAACAGTAAAATAATTTTTGCGCTTAGCTGGAAGAATTTTTGCAAATAAATGCTATGTCATATGAAAGGTAGCCAGATGTGCAATTTTTAATTGATTTCGTTTTTACAACAACAACAATTTTTGAGTCATTTTTTGAGTAAAAAGTCAATATTTTGGACCTTTTTTGACATAATCATAAAACATATATACACTGACTTAACGATACAGTTCAACCTATTTTTGTGAAGTGATTTTATTGAACTTTTGAACAAAAAAAATTTGAATGAAATCTATTAATGGACAGCGGAGATATTTGCATCGAAAGACCAAACTTTGATTTTCATGTCGTTTTTTTCTCATTATTAGGCAACGATGTTTTATGAAAAAGTCGTTATACTGATAATTTCTCCAATTTTGAAGATATGTGAATGTTTTTGATGTCAAAATAACAAAAATTTTTTAAAATTAAATACAAAAAAATTTCCGATAGTAAAAAATTTTATAATAACAAAATTACCGTTAGTTGAAAAATTTCAGAGGGGGCGTGGCAAAAACTAAGTATGTAACATTTTAAGTTGGGATGTACTTAATATGTATACCTAGTTTAAGCAAAATCCGTTGAGCCGTTTAGATTTGTATAAAGGTCAAACAAACAAACAAACAAACAGAAAATGAGTTTTATTACTATAGATAGTCAATTGTATGAAAAAATAGATTTTTAGCCATAACTTTTGATTGGAAAGAGATATTGGGGTAATTTTTTCACATAAATTATTTTTGAGACTTGACTTTTTTGTAAAAAATATAAAAACAACATTTTGGAAAAAATAAATTTCGCGAAAAAAATCAAAGGGGGTACCCTTGTTGTTTTGATGACAAAAACAGTAAAATAATTTTTGCGCTTAGCTGGAAGAATTTTTGCAAATAAATGCTATGTCATATGAAAGGTAGCCAGATGTGCAATTTTTAATTGATTTCGTTTTTACAACAACAACAATTTTTGAGTCATTTTTTGAGTAAAAAGTCAATATTTTGGACCTTTTTTGACATAATCATAAAACATATATACACTGACTTAACGGTACAGTTCAACCTATTTTTGTGAAGTGATTTTATTGAACTTTTGAACAAAAAAAATTTGAATGAAATATATTAATGGACAGCGGAGATATTTGCATCGAAAGACCAAACTTTGATTTTCATGTCGTTTTTTTCTCATTATTAGGCAACGATGTTTTATGAAAAAGTCGTTATACTGAAAATTTCTCCAATTTTGAAGATATGTGAATGTTTTTGATGTCAAAATAACAAAAATTTTTTAAAATTAAATACAAAAAAATCTCCGATAGTAAAAAGTTTTATAATAACAAAATTACCGTTAGTTGAAAAATTTCAGAGGGGGCGTGGCAAAAACTAAGTATGTAACATTTTATAACATTTTATAAGTAGATGATCACTATAAAGAAAATTTTGTATAATCCAAAATGTTCGTAATTACTTTAGACACACAACTGCATTCTTAGAGATATATGGGGACGTTCAAACTATATAGAGAATTTTAACACAAAACTAAGTTTTATAATAGTCTGGTATGAAAAAATAGATTTTTAGCCATAACTTTTGATTGGAAAGAGATATTGGGGTAATTTTTTCACATAAATTATTTTTGAGACTTGACTTTTTTGTAAAAAATATAAAAACAACATTTTGGAAAAAATAAATTTCGCGAAAAAAATCAAAGGGGGTACCCTTGTTGTTTTGATGACAAAAACAGTAAAATAATTTTTGCGCTTAGCTGGAAGAATTTTTGCAAATAAATGCTATGTCATATGAAAGGTAGCCAGATGTGCAATTTTTAATTGATTTCGTTTTTACAACAACAACAATTTTTGAGTCATTTTTTGAGTAAAAAGTCAATATTTTGGACCTTTTTTGACATAATCATAAAACATATATACACTGACTTAACGATACAGTTCAACCTATTTTTGTGAAGTGATTTTATTGAACTTTTGAACAAAAAAAATTTGAATGAAATATATTAATGGACAGCGGAGATATTTGCATCGAAAGACCAAACTTTGATTTTCATGTCGTTTTTTTCTCATTATTAGGCAACGATGTTTTATGAAAAAGTCGTTATACTGATAATTTCTCCAATTTTGAAGATATGTGAATGTTTTTGATGTCAAAATAACAAAAATTTTTTAAAATTAAATACAAAAAAATCTCCGATAATAAAAAGTTTTATAATAACAAAATTACCGTTAGTTGAAAAATTTCAGAGGGGGCGTGGCAAAAACTAAGTATGTAACATTTTAAGTTGGGATGTACTTAATATGTATACCTAGTTTAAGCAAAATCCGTTGAGCCGTTTAGATTTGTATAAAGGTCAAACAAACAAACAAACAAACAGAAAATGAGTTTTATTACTATAGATAGTCAATTGTATGAAAAAATAGATTTTTAGCCATAACTTTTGATTGGAAAGAGATATTGGGGTAATTTTTTCACATAAATTATTTTTGAGACTTGACTTTTTTGTAAAAAATATAAAAACAACATTTTGAAAAAAATAAATTTCGCGAAAAAAATCAAAGGGGGTACCCTTGTTGTTTTGATGACAAAAACAGTAAAATAATTTTTGCGCTTAGCTGGAAGAATTTTTGCAAATAAATGCTATGTCATATGAAAGGTAGCCAGATGTGCAATTTTTAATTGATTTCGTTTTTACAACAACAACAATTTTTGAGTCATTTTTTGAGTAAAAAGTCAATATTTTGGACCTTTTTTGACATAATCATAAAACATATATACACTGACTTAACGGTACAGTTCAACCTATTTTTGTGAAGTGATTTTATTGAACTTTTGAACAAAAAAAATTTGAATGAAATATATTAATGGACAGCGGAGATATTTGCATCGAAAGACCAAACTTTGATTTTCATGTCGTTTTTTTCTCATTATTAGGCAACGATGTTTTATGAAAAAGTCGTTATACTGAAAATTTCTCCAATTTTGAAGATATGTGAATGTTTTTGATGTCAAAATAACAAAAATTTTTTAAAATTAAATACAAAAAAATCTCCGATAATAAAAAATTTTATAATAACAAAATTACCGTTAGTTGAAAAATTTCAGAGGGGGCGTGGCAAAAACTAAGTATGTAACATTTTAAGTTGGGATGTACTTAATATGTATATCTAGTTTGAGCAAAATCCGTTGAGCCGTTTAGATTTGTATAAAGGTCAAACAAACAAACAAACAAACAGAAAATGAGTTTTATTACTATAGATAGTCAATTGTATGAAAAAATAGATTTTTAGCCATAACTTTTGATTGGAAAGAGATATTGGGGTAATTTTTTCACATAAATTATTTTTGAGACTTGACTTTTTTGTAAAAAATATAAAAACAACATTTTGGAAAAAATAAATTTCGCGAAAAAAATCAAAGGGGGTACCCTTGTTGTTTTGATGACAAAAACAGTAAAATAATTTTTGCGCTTAGCTGGAAGAATTTTTGCAAATAAATGCTATGTCATATGAAAGGTAGCCAGATGTGCAATTTTTAATTGATTTTGTTTTTACAACAACAACAATTTTTGAGTCATTTTTTGAGTAAAAAGTCAATATTTTGGACCTTTTTTGACATAATCATAAAACATATATACACTGACTTAACGGTACAGTTCAACCTATTTTTGTGAAGTGATTTTATTGAACTTTTGAACAAAAAAAATTTGAATGAAATATATTAATGGACAGCGGAGATATTTGCATCGAAAGACCAAACTTTGATTTTCATGTCGTTTTTTTCTCATTATTAGGCAACGATGTTTTATGAAAAAGTCGTTATACTGAAAATTTCTCCAATTTTGAAGATATGTGAATGTTTTTGATGTCAAAATAACAAAAATTTTTTAAAATTAAATACAAAAAAATCTCCGATAGTAAAAAGTTTTATAATAACAAAATTACCGTTAGTTGAAAAATTTCAGAGGGGGCGTGGCAAAAACTAAGTATGTAACATTTTATAACATTTTATAAGTAGATGATCACTATAAAGAAAATTTTGTATAATCCAAAATGTTCGTAATTACTTTAGACACACAACTGCATTCTTAGAGATATATGGGGACGTTCAAACTATATAGAGAATTTTAACACAAAACTAAGTTTTATAATAGTCTGGTATGAAAAAATAGATTTTTAGCCATAACTTTTGATTGGAAAGAGATATTGGGGTAATTTTTTCACATAAATTATTTTTGAGACTTGACTTTTTTGTAAAAAATATAAAAACAACATTTTGGAAAAAATAAATTTCGCGAAAAAAATCAAAGGGGGTACCCTTGTTGTTTTGATGACAAAAACAGTAAAATAATTTTTGCGCTTAGCTGGAAGAATTTTTGCAAATAAATGCTATGTCATATGAAAGGTAGCCAGATGTGCAATTTTTAATTGATTTCGTTTTTACAACAACAACAATTTTTGAGTCATTTTTTGAGTAAAAAGTCAATATTTTGGACCTTTTTTGACATAATCATAAAACATATATACACTGACTTAACGGTACAGTTCAACCTATTTTTGTGAAGTGATTTTATTGAACTTTTGAACAAAAAAAATTTGAATGAAATATATTAATGGACAGCGGAGATATTTGCATCGAAAGACCAAACTTTGATTTTCATGTCGTTTTTTTCTCATTATTAGGCAACGATGTTTTATGAAAAAGTCGTTATACTGAAAATTTCTCCAATTTTGAAGATATGTGAATGTTTTTGATGTCAAAATAACAAAAATTTTTTAAAATTAAATACAAAAAAATCTCCGATAGTAAAAAATTTTATAATAACAAAATTACCGTTAGTTGAAAAATTTCAGAGGGGGCGTGGCAAAAACTAAGTATGTAACATTTTAAGTTGGGATGTACTTAATATGTATATCTAGTTTGAGCAAAATCCGTTGAGCCGTTTAGATTTGTATAAAGGTCAAACAAACAAACAAACAAACAGAAAATGAGTTTTATTACTATAGATAGTCAATTGTATGAAAAAATAGATTTTTAGCCATAACTTTTGATTGGAAAGAGATATTGGGGTAATTTTTTCACATAAATTATTTTTGAGACTTGACTTTTTTGTAAAAAATATAAAAACAACATTTTGGAAAAAATAAATTTCGCGAAAAAAATCAAAGGGGGTACCCTTGTTGTTTTGATGACAAAAACAGTAAAATAATTTTTGCGCTTAGCTGGAAGAATTTTTGCAAATAAATGCTATGTCATATGAAAGGTAGCCAGATGTGCAATTTTTAATTGATTTCGTTTTTACAACAACAACAATTTTTGAGTCATTTTTTGAGTAAAAAGTCAATATTTTGGACCTTTTTTGACATAATCATAAAACATATATACACTGACTTAACGGTACAGTTCAACCTATTTTTGTGAAGTGATTTTATTGAACTTTTGAACAAAAAAAATTTGAATGAAATATATTAATGGACAGCGGAGATATTTGCATCGAAAGACCAAACTTTGATTTTCATGTCGTTTTTTTCTCATTATTAGGCAACGATGTTTTATGAAAAAGTCGTTATACTGAAAATTTCTCCAATTTTGAAGATATGTGAATGTTTTTGATGTCAAAATAACAAAAATTTTTTAAAATTAAATACAAAAAAATCTCCGATAGTAAAAAATTTTATAATAACAAAATTACCGTTAGTTGAAAAATTTCAGAGGGGGCGTGGCAAAAACTAAGTATGTAACATTTTAAGTTGGGATGTACTTAATATGTATATCTAGTTTGAGCAAAATCCGTTGAGCCGTTTAGATTTGTATAAAGGTCAAACAAACAAACAAACAAACAGAAAATGAGTTTTATTACTATAGATAGTCAATTGTATGAAAAAATAGATTTTTAGCCATAACTTTTGATTGGAAAGAGATATTGGGGTAATTTTTTCACATAAATTATTTTTGAGACTTGACTTTTTTGTAAAAAATATAAAAACAACATTTTGGAAAAAATAAATTTCGCGAAAAAAATCAAAGGGGGTACCCTTGTTGTTTTGATGACAAAAACAGTAAAATAATTTTTGCGCTTAGCTGGAAGAATTTTTGCAAATAAATGCTATGTCATATGAAAGGTAGCCAGATGTGCAATTTTTAATTGATTTTGTTTTTACAACAACAACAATTTTTGAGTCATTTTTTGAGTAAAAAGTCAATATTTTGGACCTTTTTTGACATAATCATAAAACATATATACACTGACTTAACGGTACAGTTCAACCTATTTTTGTGAAGTGATTTTATTGAACTTTTGAACAAAAAAAATTTGAATGAAATATATTAATGGACAGCGGAGATATTTGCATCGAAAGACCAAACTTTGATTTTCATGTCGTTTTTTTCTCATTATTAGGCAACGATGTTTTATGAAAAAGTCGTTATACTGAAAATTTCTCCAATTTTGAAGATATGTGAATGTTTTTGATGTCAAAATAACAAAAATTTTTTAAAATTAAATACAAAAAAATCTCCGATAGTAAAAAGTTTTATAATAACAAAATTACCGTTAGTTGAAAAATTTCAGAGGGGGCGTGGCAAAAACTAAGTATGTAACATTTTATAACATTTTATAAGTAGATGATCACTATAAAGAAAATTTTGTATAATCCAAAATGTTCGTAATTACTTTAGACACACAACTGCATTCTTAGAGATATATGGGGACGTTCAAACTATATAGAGAATTTTAACACAAAACTAAGTTTTATAATAGTCTGGTATGAAAAAATAGATTTTTAGCCATAACTTTTGATTGGAAAGAGATATTGGGGTAATTTTTTCACATAAATTATTTTTGAGACTTGACTTTTTTGTAAAAAATATAAAAACAACATTTTGGAAAAAATAAATTTCGCGAAAAAAATCAAAGGGGGTACCCTTGTTGTTTTGATGACAAAAACAGTAAAATAATTTTTGCGCTTAGCTGGAAGAATTTTTGCAAATAAATGCTATGTCATATGAAAGGTAGCCAGATGTGCAATTTTTAATTGATTTCGTTTTTACAACAACAACAATTTTTGAGTCATTTTTTGAGTAAAAAGTCAATATTTTGGACCTTTTTTGACATAATCATAAAACATATATACACTGACTTAACGGTACAGTTCAACCTATTTTTGTGAAGTGATTTTATTGAACTTTTGAACAAAAAAAATTTGAATGAAATATATTAATGGACAGCGGAGATATTTGCATCGAAAGACCAAACTTTGATTTTCATGTCGTTTTTTTCTCATTATTAGGCAACGATGTTTTATGAAAAAGTCGTTATACTGAAAATTTCTCCAATTTTGAAGATATGTGAATGTTTTTGATGTCAAAATAACAAAAATTTTTTAAAATTAAATACAAAAAAATCTCCGATAGTAAAAAATTTTATAATAACAAAATTACCGTTAGTTGAAAAATTTCAGAGGGGGCGTGGCAAAAACTAAGTATGTAACATTTTAAGTTGGGATGTACTTAATATGTATATCTAGTTTGAGCAAAATCCGTTGAGCCGTTTAGATTTGTATAAAGGTCAAACAAACAAACAAACAAACAGAAAATGAGTTTTATTACTATAGATAGTCAATTGTATGAAAAAATAGATTTTTAGCCATAACTTTTGATTGGAAAGAGATATTGGGGTAATTTTTTCACATAAATTATTTTTGAGACTTGACTTTTTTGTAAAAAATATAAAAACAACATTTTGGAAAAAATAAATTTCGCGAAAAAAATCAAAGGGGGTACCCTTGTTGTTTTGATGACAAAAACAGTAAAATAATTTTTGCGCTTAGCTGGAAGAATTTTTGCAAATAAATGCTATGTCATATGAAAGGTAGCCAGATGTGCAATTTTTAATTGATTTTGTTTTTACAACAACAACAATTTTTGAGTCATTTTTTGAGTAAAAAGTCAATATTTTGGACCTTTTTTGACATAATCATAAAACATATATACACTGACTTAACGGTACAGTTCAACCTATTTTTGTGAAGTGATTTTATTGAACTTTTGAACAAAAAAAATTTGAATGAAATATATTAATGGACAGCGGAGATATTTGCATCGAAAGACCAAACTTTGATTTTCATGTCGTTTTTTTCTCATTATTAGGCAACGATGTTTTATGAAAAAGTCGTTATACTGAAAATTTCTCCAATTTTGAAGATATGTGAATGTTTTTGATGTCAAAATAACAAAAATTTTTTAAAATTAAATACAAAAAAATCTCCGATAGTAAAAAGTTTTATAATAACAAAATTACCGTTAGTTGAAAAATTTCAGAGGGGGCGTGGCAAAAACTAAGTATGTAACATTTTATAACATTTTATAAGTAGATGATCACTATAAAGAAAATTTTGTATAATCCAAAATGTTCGTAATTACTTTAGACACACAACTGCATTCTTAGAGATATATGGGGACGTTCAAACTATATAGAGAATTTTAACACAAAACTAAGTTTTATAATAGTCTGGTATGAAAAAATAGATTTTTAGCCATAACTTTTGATTGGAAAGAGATATTGGGGTAATTTTTTCACATAAATTATTTTTGAGACTTGACTTTTTTGTAAAAAATATAAAAACAACATTTTGGAAAAAATAAATTTCGCGAAAAAAATCAAAGGGGGTACCCTTGTTGTTTTGATGACAAAAACAGTAAAATAATTTTTGCGCTTAGCTGGAAGAATTTTTGCAAATAAATGCTATGTCATATGAAAGGTAGCCAGATGTGCAATTTTTAATTGATTTCGTTTTTACAACAACAACAATTTTTGAGTCATTTTTTGAGTAAAAAGTCAATATTTTGGACCTTTTTTGACATAATCATAAAACATATATACACTGACTTAACGGTACAGTTCAACCTATTTTTGTGAAGTGATTTTATTGAACTTTTGAACAAAAAAAATTTGAATGAAATATATTAATGGACAGCGGAGATATTTGCATCGAAAGACCAAACTTTGATTTTCATGTCGTTTTTTTCTCATTATTAGGCAACGATGTTTTATGAAAAAGTCGTTATACTGAAAATTTCTCCAATTTTGAAGATATGTGAATGTTTTTGATGTCAAAATAACAAAAATTTTTTAAAATTAAATACAAAAAAATCTCCGATAGTAAAAAATTTTATAATAACAAAATTACCGTTAGTTGAAAAATTTCAGAGGGGGCGTGGCAAAAACTAAGTATGTTACATTTTAAGTTGGGATGTACTTAATATGTATATCTAGTTTGAGCAAAATCCGTTGAGCCGTTTAGATTTGTATAAAGGTCAAACAAACAAACAAACAAACAGAAAATGAGTTTTATTACTATAGATAGTCAATTGTATGAAAAAATAGATTTTTAGCCATAACTTTTGATTGGAAAGAGATATTGGGGTAATTTTTTCACATAAATTATTTTTGAGACTTGACTTTTTTGTAAAAAATATAAAAACAACATTTTGGAAAAAATAAATTTCGCGAAAAAAATCAAAGGGGGTACCCTTGTTGTTTTGATGACAAAAACAGTAAAATAATTTTTGCGCTTAGCTGGAAGAATTTTTGCAAATAAATGCTATGTCATATGAAAGGTAGCCAGATGTGCAATTTTTAATTGATTTTGTTTTTACAACAACAACAATTTTTGAGTCATTTTTTGAGTAAAAAGTCAATATTTTGGACCTTTTTTGACATAATCATAAAACATATATACACTGACTTAACGGTACAGTTCAACCTATTTTTGTGAAGTGATTTTATTGAACTTTTGAACAAAAAAAATTTGAATGAAATATATTAATGGACAGCGGAGATATTTGCATCGAAAGACCAAACTTTGATTTTCATGTCGTTTTTTTCTCATTATTAGGCAACGATGTTTTATGAAAAAGTCGTTATACTGAAAATTTCTCCAATTTTGAAGATATGTGAATGTTTTTGATGTCAAAATAACAAAAATTTTTTAAAATTAAATACAAAAAAATCTCCGATAGTAAAAAGTTTTATAATAACAAAATTACCGTTAGTTGAAAAATTTCAGAGGGGGCGTGGCAAAAACTAAGTATGTAACATTTTATAACATTTTATAAGTAGATGATCACTATAAAGAAAATTTTGTATAATCCAAAATGTTCGTAATTACTTTAGACACACAACTGCATTCTTAGAGATATATGGGGACGTTCAAACTATATAGAGAATTTTAACACAAAACTAAGTTTTATAATAGTCTGGTATGAAAAAATAGATTTTTAGCCATAACTTTTGATTGGAAAGAGATATTGGGGTAATTTTTTCACATAAATTATTTTTGAGACTTGACTTTTTTGTAAAAAATATAAAAACAACATTTTGGAAAAAATAAATTTCGCGAAAAAAATCAAAGGGGGTACCCTTGTTGTTTTGATGACAAAAACAGTAAAATAATTTTTGCGCTTAGCTGGAAGAATTTTTGCAAATAAATGCTATGTCATATGAAAGGTAGCCAGATGTGCAATTTTTAATTGATTTCGTTTTTACAACAACAACAATTTTTGAGTCATTTTTTGAGTAAAAAGTTAATATTTTGGACCTTTTTTGACATAATCATAAAACATATATACACTGACTTAACGGTACAGTTCAACCTATTTTTGTGAAGTGATTTTATTGAACTTTTGAACAAAAAAAATTTGAATGAAATATATTAATGGACAGCGGAGATATTTGCATCGAAAGACCAAACTTTGATTTTCATGTCGTTTTTTTCTCATTATTAGGCAACGATGTTTTATGAAAAAGTCGTTATACTGAAAATTTCTCCAATTTTGAAGATATGTGAATGTTTTTGATGTCAAAATAACAAAAATTTTTTAAAATTAAATACAAAAAAATCTCCGATAGTAAAAAATTTTATAATAACAAAATTACCGTTAGTTGAAAAATTTCAGAGGGGGCGTGGCAAAAACTAAGTATGTAACATTTTAAGTTGGGATGTACTTAATATGTATACCTAGTTTAAGCAAAATCCGTTGAGCCGTTTAGATTTGTATAAAGGTCAAACAAACAAACAAACAAACAGAAAATGAGTTTTATTACTATAGATAGTCAATTGTATGAAAAAATAGATTTTTAGCCATAACTTTTGATTGGAAAGAGATATTGGGGTAATTTTTTCACATAAATTATTTTTGAGACTTGACTTTTTTGTAAAAAATATAAAAACAACATTTTGGAAAAAATAAATTTCGCGAAAAAAATCAAAGGGGGTACCCTTGTTGTTTTGATGACAAAAACAGTAAAATAATTTTTGCGCTTAGCTGGAAGAATTTTTGCAAATAAATGCTATGTCATATGAAAGGTAGCCAGATGTGCAATTTTTAATTGATTTCGTTTTTACAACAACAACAATTTTTGAGTCATTTTTTGAGTAAAAAGTCAATATTTTGGACCTTTTTTGACATAATCATAAAACATATATACACTGACTTAACGGTACAGTTCAACCTATTTTTGTGAAGTGATTTTATTGAACTTTTGAACAAAAAAAATTTGAATGAAATATATTAATGGACAGCGGAGATATTTGCATCGAAAGACCAAACTTTGATTTTCATGTCGTTTTTTTCTCATTATTAGGCAACGATGTTTTATGAAAAAGTCGTTATACTGAAAATTTCTCCAATTTTGAAGATATGTGAATGTTTTTGATGTCAAAATAACAAAAATTTTTTAAAATTAAATACAAAAAAATCTCCGATAGTAAAAAATTTTATAATAACAAAATTACCGTTAGTTGAAAAATTTCAGAGGGGGCGTGGCAAAAACTAAGTATGTAACATTTTAAGTTGGGATGTACTTAATATGTATACCTAGTTTAAGCAAAATCCGTTGAGCCGTTTAGATTTGTATAAAGGTCAAACAAACAAACAAACAAACAGAAAATGAGTTTTATTACTATAGATAGTCAATTGTATGAAAAAATAGATTTTTAGCCATAACTTTTGATTGGAAAGAGATATTGGGGTAATTTTTTCACATAAATTATTTTTGAGACTTGACTTTTTTGTAAAAAATATAAAAACAACATTTTGGAAAAAATAAATTTCGCGAAAAAAATCAAAGGGGGTACCCTTGTTGTTTTGATGACAAAAACAGTAAAATAATTTTTGCGCTTAGCTGGAAGAATTTTTGCAAATAAATGCTATGTCATATGAAAGGTAGCCAGATGTGCAATTTTTAATTGATTTCGTTTTTACAACAACAACAATTTTTGAGTCATTTTTTGAGTAAAAAGTCAATATTTTGGACCTTTTTTGACATAATCATAAAACATATATACACTGACTTAACGGTACAGTTCAACCTATTTTTGTGAAGTGATTTTATTGAACTTTTGAACAAAAAAAATTTGAATGAAATATATTAATGGACAGCGGAGATATTTGCATCGAAAGACCAAACTTTGATTTTCATGTCGTTTTTTTCTCATTATTAGGCAACGATGTTTTATGAAAAAGTCGTTATACTGAAAATTTCTCCAATTTTGAAGATATGTGAATGTTTTTGATGTCAAAATAACAAAAATTTTTTAAAATTAAATACAAAAAAATCTCCGATAGTAAAAAGTTTTATAATAATAAAATTACCGTTAGTTGAAAAATTTCAGAGGGGGCGTGGCAAAAACTAAGTATGTAACATTTTATAACATTTTATAAGTAGATGATCACTATAAAGAAAATTTTGTATAATCCAAAATGTTCGTAATTACTTTAGACACACAACTGCATTCTTAGAGATATATGGGGACGTTCAAACTATATAGAGAATTTTAACACAAAACTAAGTTTTATAATAGTCTGGTATGAAAAAATAGATTTTTAGCCATAACTTTTGATTGGAAAGAGATATTGGGGTAATTTTTTCACATAAATTATTTTTGAGACTTGACTTTTTTGTAAAAAATATAAAAACAACATTTTGGAAAAAATAAATTTCGCGAAAAAAATCAAAGGGGGTACCCTTGTTGTTTTGATGACAAAAACAGTAAAATAATTTTTGCGCTTAGCTGGAAGAATTTTTGCAAATAAATGCTATGTCATATGAAAGGTAGCCAGATGTGCAATTTTTAATTGATTTCGTTTTTACAACAACAACAATTTTTGAGTCATTTTTTGAGTAAAAAGTCAATATTTTGGACCTTTTTTGACATAATCATAAAACATATATACACTGACTTAACGGTAAGATGATCACTATAAAGAAAATTTTGTATAATCCAAAATGTTCGTAATTACTTTAGACACACAACTGCATTCTTAGAGATATATGGGGACGTTCAAACTATATAGAGAATTTTAACACAAAACTAAGTTTTATAATAGTCTGGTATGAAAAAATAGATTTTTAGCCATAACTTTTGATTGGAAAGAGATATTGGGGTAATTTTTTCACATAAATTATTTTTGAGACTTGACTTTTTTGTAAAAAATATAAAAACAACATTTTGGAAAAAATAAATTTCGCGAAAAAAATCAAAGGGGGTACCCTTGTTGTTTTGATGACAAAAACAGTAAAATAATTTTTGCGCTTAGCTGGAAGAATTTTTGCAAATAAATGCTATGTCATATGAAAGGTAGCCAGATGTGCAATTTTTAATTGATTTCGTTTTTACAACAACAACAATTTTTGAGTCATTTTTTGAGTAAAAAGTCAATATTTTGGACCTTTTTTGACATAATCATAAAACATATATACACTGACTTAACGGTAAGATGATCACTATAAAGAAAATTTTGTATAATCCAAAATGTTCGTAATTACTTTAGACACACAACTGCATTCTTAGAGATATATGGGGACGTTCAAACTATATAGAGAATTTTAACACAAAACTAAGTTTTATAATAGTCTGGTATGAAAAAATAGATTTTTAGCCATAACTTTTGATTGGAAAGAGATATTGGGGTAATTTTTTCACATAAATTATTTTTGAGACTTGACTTTTTTGTAAAAAATATAAAAACAACATTTTGGAAAAAATAAATTTCGCGAAAAAAATCAAAGGGGGTACCCTTGTTGTTTTGATGACAAAAACAGTAAAATAATTTTTGCGCTTAGCTGGAAGAATTTTTGCAAATAAATGCTATGTCATATGAAAGGTAGCCAGATGTGCAATTTTTAATTGATTTCGTTTTTACAACAACAACAATTTTTGAGTCATTTTTTGAGTAAAAAGTTAATATTTTGGACCTTTTTTGACATAATCATAAAACATATATACACTGACTTAACGGTACAGTTCAACCTATTTTTGTGAAGTGATTTTATTGAACTTTTGAACAAAAAAAATTTGAATGAAATATATTAATGGACAGCGGAGATATTTGCATCGAAAGACCAAACTTTGATTTTCATGTCGTTTTTTTCTCATTATTAGGCAACGATGTTTTATGAAAAAGTCGTTATACTGAAAATTTCTCCAATTTTGAAGATATGTGAATGTTTTTGATGTCAAAATAACAAAAATTTTTTAAAATTAAATACAAAAAAATCTCCGATAGTAAAAAATTTTATAATAACAAAATTACCGTTAGTTGAAAAATTTCAGAGGGGGCGTGGCAAAAACTAAGTATGTAACATTTTAAGTTGGGATGTACTTAATATGTATACCTAGTTTAAGCAAAATCCGTTGAGCCGTTTAGATTTGTATAAAGGTCAAACAAACAAACAAACAAACAGAAAATGAGTTTTATTACTATAGATAGTCAATTGTATGAAAAAATAGATTTTTAGCCATAACTTTTGATTGGAAAGAGATATTGGGGTAATTTTTTCACATAAATTATTTTTGAGACTTGACTTTTTTGTAAAAAATATAAAAACAACATTTTAGAAAAAATAAATTTCGCGAAAAAAATCAAAGGGGGTACCCTTGTTGTTTTGATGACAAAAACAGTAAAATAATTTTTGCGCTTAGCTGGAAGAATTTTTGCAAATAAATGCTATGTCATATGAAAGGTAGCCAGATGTGCAATTTTTAATTGATTTCGTTTTTACAACAACAACAATTTTTGAGTCATTTTTTGAGTAAAAAGTTAATATTTTGGACCTTTTTTGACATAATCATAAAACATATATACACTGACTTAACGGTACAGTTCAACCTATTTTTGTGAAGTGATTTTATTGAACTTTTGAACAAAAAAAATTTGAATGAAATATATTAATGGACAGCGGAGATATTTGCATCGAAAGACCAAACTTTGATTTTCATGTCGTTTTTTTCTCATTATTAGGCAACGATGTTTTATGAAAAAGTCGTTATACTGAAAATTTCTCCAATTTTGAAGATATGTGAATGTTTTTGATGTCAAAATAACAAAAATTTTTTAAAATTAAATACAAAAAAATCTCCGATAGTAAAAAATTTTATAATAACAAAATTACCGTTAGTTGAAAAATTTCAGAGGGGGCGTGGCAAAAACTAAGTATGTAACATTTTAAGTTGGGATGTACTTAATATGTATACCTAGTTTAAGCAAAATCCGTTGAGCCGTTTAGATTTGTATAAAGGTCAAACAAACAAACAAACAAACAGAAAATGAGTTTTATTACTATAGATAGTCAATTGTATGAAAAAATAGATTTTTAGCCATAACTTTTGATTGGAAAGAGATATTGGGGTAATTTTTTCACATAAATTATTTTTGAGACTTGACTTTTTTGTAAAAAATATAAAAACAACATTTTGGAAAAAATAAATTTCGCGAAAAAAATCAAAGGGGGTACCCTTGTTGTTTTGATGACAAAAACAGTAAAATAATTTTTGCGCTTAGCTGGAAGAATTTTTGCAAATAAATGCTATGTCATATGAAAGGTAGCCAGATGTGCAATTTTTAATTGATTTCGTTTTTACAACAACAACAATTTTTGAGTCATTTTTTGAGTAAAAAGTCAATATTTTGGACCTTTTTTGACATAATCATAAAACATATATACACTGACTTAACGGTACAGTTCAACCTATTTTTGTGAAGTGATTTTATTGAACTTTTGAACAAAAAAAATTTGAATGAAATATATTAATGGACAGCGGAGATATTTGCATCGAAAGACCAAACTTTGATTTTCATGTCGTTTTTTTCTCATTATTAGGCAACGATGTTTTATGAAAAAGTCGTTATACTGAAAATTTCTCCAATTTTGAAGATATGTGAATGTTTTTGATGTCAAAATAACAAAAATTTTTTAAAATTAAATACAAAAAAATCTCCGATAGTAAAAAATTTTATAATAACAAAATTACCGTTAGTTGAAAAATTTCAGAGGGGGCGTGGCAAAAACTAAGTATGTAACATTTTAAGTTGGGATGTACTTAATATGTATATCTAGTTTGAGAAAAATCCGTTGAGCCGTTTAGATTTGTATAAAGGTCAAACAAACAAACAAACAAACAGAAAATGAGTTTTATTACTACACTGCGGTGCAGAACTATAGCCGCACTCTATTTTTACAAAATTAACTACGCCCATGTAAAGAAAACAAAATTTTATTAAAGACATTAGAGAGAACATTTACCGTTAGCAACTTTAGCAAACAACATTCAAAATAATTTTCTCTTTACGAACCGTTATAATAATATTTCTATTTTAAAGCTGGTGCATAACTATAGACGCACATTCGATATGCTTTACTTTTTTGAGAGTTCTCGCCGGTGACGCATTAAAATATTAACATTTTCGAGTTTTTTGGTTAGTTCTTTAGTTAATTTTTTACAATGCCACGGGGTCAATATTTATCCGACATAGAAAAAGGAAAAATTTCCGCTTTTAGAGAAGAAGGTGTCGGCATTCGCGAAATTTCTCGAAGGCTTAAGCGCTCAGACAAAGTTGTTCGCAATTTTTTAAAAAACCCAATTAATTATGGTAAAAATAAGAAAGGAGAAAAAAAAGAAAAGCTGTCTTTGCGTGAAAAGCGAAGAATAATTAATGCAGCCAGTAATTCTATGAAGAGCGGAGCACAAATTGCAAATGACTTATGTTTAAACGTCTCAAAATGGACCGTTAATCGGGTGCTGAATAATTGTGACCATATTGTTCGACAAAAATTGAAGTCAATGCCGAGATTATTACATCGCCATAAGGTTGCCCGCCTTGAATTCGCAAGATCAAATATGAATACTGACTGGAACAAAGTATGTTATTTTTCAATAACTTACCATTAGAAATGTTAATATTTTTTTTGTTTTAGATAATTTTTTCTGATGAGAAAAAATTTAATTTGGATGGTCCGGATGGTTTCAAACCTACTGAAGAGATTTGCGTAAAGAGCCACGCTATTTTTCAAAGAGAAATTTCGGTGGTGGTTCCCTAATGGTTTGGGGAGCATTTTGTGCAAATGAAATGCTGGAGGTGGCATTTTCAACAACTCGCATCAATTCGGAAGAGTACACAAAACTTTTAAGGACAAATCTGCTTCCATATTTGGAAAGACGCCGCACTGAAAATTTAATTTTTCAGCAAGATAATGCCTCTGTCCACAAAAGTAATGCGACTCGCTCGTGGCTGGCTTCGAATAATGTCGAGGTTTTGCAATGGCCAGCCTGTTCCCCAGACCAAAATCCAATTGAAAATATCTGGGGGATAATAGTTCGACAAATATACGCTGAAAACAAGCAATACAACAGCATTTCAGACCTGAAAATGAGCGTGATTGACGCATGGGAGTCAATTGATCAGAATGTTCGTGTAAACTTAGTTCAGAGTATGCCGAACAGGATATTTGAGCTTATTCAGCAGAAAGGAGGCCCTACTCATTATTAATTTGAAAAATAATGTAATTTCTTTGGAAAACAGCTTTTAATTTCGTTTTTTTATGTTAATTATTTAAATGCGTCTATAGTTGTGCACCGCCTAAAAAGTGCATATTATGGTATAACGATGAATAAGAATAAAAAAAAAGTTGAAATACTTTCTTTGACGTGTTTTTGTCTTATGTCCTTTTAAACTGCATCCTTGATTTTCTTTTACATTTTTTCAGAAAAGGGAAATTGTAAAAAAGTAGGTGCGTCTATAGTATTGCACCGCAGTGTATAGATAGTCAATTGTATGAAAAAATAGATTTTTAGCCATAACTTTTGATTGGAAAGAGATATTGGGGTAATTTTTTCACATAAATTATTTTTGAGACTTGACTTTTTTGTAAAAAATATAAAAACAACATTTTGGAAAAAATAAATTTCGCGAAAAAAATCAAAGGGGGTACCCTTGTTGTTTTGATGACAAAAACAGTAAAATAATTTTTGCGCTTAGCTGGAAGAATTTTTGCAAATAAATGCTATGTCATATGAAAGGTAGCCAGATGTGCAATTTTTAATTGATTTCGTTTTTACAACAACAACAATTTTTGAGTCATTTTTTGAGTAAAAAGTCAATATTTTGGACCTTTTTTGACATAATCATAAAACATATATACACTGACTTAACGGTACAGTTCAACCTATTTTTGTGAAGTGATTTTATTGAACTTTTGAACAAAAAAAATTTTAATGAAATATATTAATGGACAGCGGAGATATTTGCATCGAAAGACCAAACTTTGATTTTCATGTCGTTTTTTTCTCATTAATAGGCAACGATGTTTTATGAAAAAGTCGTTATACTGAAAATTTCTCCAATTTTGAAGATATGTGAATGTTTTTGATGTCAAAATAACAAAAATTTTTTAAAATTAAATACAAAAAAATCTCCGATGGTAAAAAGTTTTATAATAACAAAATTACCGTTAGTTGAAAAATTTCAGAGGGGGCGTGGCAAAAACTAAGTATGTAACATTTTAAGTTGGGATGTACTTAATATGTATATCTAGTTTGAGCAAAATCCGTTGAGCCGTTTAGATTTGTATAAAGGTCAAACAAACAAACAAACAAACAGAAAATGAGTTTTATTACTATAGATAGTCAATTGTATGAAAAAATAGATTTTTAGCCATAACTTTTGATTGGAAAGAGATATTGGGGTAATTTTTTCACATAAATTATTTTTGAGACTTGACTTTTTTGTAAAAAATATAAAAACAACATTTTGGAAAAAATAAATTTCGCGAAAAAAATCAAAGGGGGTACCCTTGTTGTTTTGATGACAAAAACAGTAAAATAATTTTTGCGCTTAGCTGGAAGAATTTTTGCAAATAAATGCTATGTCATATGAAAGGTAGCCAGATGTGCAATTTTTAATTGATTTCGTTTTTACAACAACAACAATTTTTGAGTCATTTTTTGAGTAAAAAGTCAATATTTTGGACCTTTTTTGACATAATCATAAAACATATATACACTGACTTAACGGTAAGATGATCACTATAAAGAAAATTTTGTATAATCCAAAATGTTCGTAATTACTTTAGACACACAACTGCATTCTTAGAGATATATGGGGACGTTCAAACTATATAGAGAATTTTAACACAAAACTAAGTTTTATAATAGTCTGGTATGAAAAAATAGATTTTTAGCCATAACTTTTGATTGGAAAGAGATATTGGGGTAATTTTTTCACATAAATTATTTTTGAGACTTGACTTTTTTGTAAAAAATATAAAAACAACATTTTGGAAAAATAAATTTCGCGAAAAAAATCAAAGGGGGTACCCTTGTTGTTTTGATGACAAAAACAGTAAAATAATTTTTGCGCTTAGCTGGAAGAATTTTTGCAAATAAATGCTATGTCATATGAAAGGTAGCCAGATGTGCAATTTTTAATTGATTTCGTTTTTACAACAACAACAATTTTTGAGTCATTTTTTGAGTAAAAAGTTAATATTTTGGACCTTTTTTGACATAATCATAAAACATATATACACTGACTTAACGGTACAGTTCAACCTATTTTTGTGAAGTGATTTTATTGAACTTTTGAACAAAAAAAATTTGAATGAAATATATTAATGGACAGCGGAGATATTTGCATCGAAAGACCAAACTTTGATTTTCATGTCGTTTTTTTCTCATTATTAGGCAACGATGTTTTATGAAAAAGTCGTTATACTGAAAATTTCTCCAATTTTGAAGATATGTGAATGTTTTTGATGTCAAAATAACAAAAATTTTTTAAAATTAAATACAAAAAAATCTCCGATAGTAAAAAATTTTATAATAACAAAATTACCGTTAGTTGAAAAATTTCAGAGGGGGCGTGGCAAAAACTAAGTATGTAACATTTTAAGTTGGGATGTACTTAATATGTATACCTAGTTTGAGCAAAATCCGTTGAGCCGTTTAGATTTGTATAAAGGTCAAACAAACAAACAAACAAACAGAAAATGAGTTTTATTACTATAGATATTATATTATATTATATTATATTATATTATATTATATTATATTATATTATATTATATTATATTATATTATATTATATTATATTATATTATATTATATTATATTATATTATATTATATTATATTATATTATATTATATTATATTATATTATATTATATTATATTATATTATATTATATTATATTATATTATATTATATTATATTATATTATATTATATTATATTATATTATATTATATTATATTATATTATATTATATTATATTATATTATATTATATTATATTATATTATATTATATTATATTATATTATATTATATTATATTATATTATATTATATTATATTATATTATATTATATTATATTATATTATATTATATTATATTATATTATATTATATTATATTATATTATATTATATTATATTATATTATATTATATTATATTATATTATATTATATTATATTATATTATATTATATTATATTATATTATATTATATTATATTATATTATATTATATTATATTATATTATATTATATTATATTATATTATATTATATTATATTATATTATATTATATTATATTATATTATATTATATTATATTATATTATATTATATTATATTATATTATATTATATTATATTATATTATATTATATTATATTATATTATATTATATTATATTATATTATATTATATTATATTATATTATATTATATTATATTATATTATATTATATTATATTATATTATATTATATTATATTATATTATATTATATTATATTATATTATATTATATTATATTATATTATATTATATTATATTATATTATATTATATTATATTATATTATATTATATTATATTATATTATATTATATTATATTATATTATATTATATTATATTATATTATATTATATTATATTATATTATATTATATTATATTATATTATATTATATTATATTATATTATATTATATTATATTATATTATATTATATTATATTATATTATATTATATTATATTATATTATATTATATTATATTATATTATATTATATTATATTATATTATATTATATTATATTATATTATATTATATTATATTATATTATATTATATTATATTATATTATATTATATTATATTATATTATATTATATTATATTATATTATATTATATTATATTATATTATATTATATTATATTATATTATATTATATTATATTATATTATATTATATTATATTATATTATATTATATTATATTATATTATATTATATTATATTATATTATATTATATTATATTATATTATATTATATTATATTATATTATATTATATTATATTATATTATATTATATTATATTATATTATATTATATTATATTATATTATATTATATTATATTATATTATATTATATTATATTATATTATATTATATTATATTATATTATATTATATTATATTATATTATATTATATTATATTATATTATATTATATTATATTATATTATATTATATTATATTATATTATATTATATTATATTATATTATATTATATTATATTATATTATATTATATTATATTATATTATATTATATTATATTATATTATATTATATTATATTATATTATATTATATTATATTATATTATATTATATTATATTATATTATATTATATTATATTATATTATATTATATTATATTATATTATATTATATTATATTATATTATATTATATTATATTATATTATATTATATTATATTATATTATATTATATTATATTATATTATATTATATTATATTATATTATATTATATTATATTATATTATATTATATTATATTATATTATATTATATTATATTATATTATATTATATTATATTATATTATATTATATTATATTATATTATATTATATTATATTATATTATATTATATTATATTATATTATATTATATTATATTATATTATATTATATTATATTATATTATATTATATTATATTATATTATATTATATTATATTATATTATATTATATTATATTATATTATATTATATTATATTATATTATATTATATTATATTATATTATATTATATTATATTATATTATATTATATTATATTATATTATATTATATTATATTATATTATATTATATTATATTATATTATATTATATTATATTATATTATATTATATTATATTATATTATATTATATTATATTATATTATATTATATTATATTATATTATATTATATTATATTATATTATATTATATTATATTATATTATATTATATTATATTATATTATATTATATTATATTATATTATATTATATTATATTATATTATATTATATTATATTATATTATATTATATTATATTATATTATATTATATTATATTATATTATATTATATTATATTATATTATATTATATTATATTATATTATATTATATTATATTATATTATATTATATTATATTATATTATATTATATTATATTATATTATATTATATTATATTATATTATATTATATTATATTATATTATATTATATTATATTATATTATATTATATTATATTATATTATATTATATTATATTATATTATATTATATTATATTATATTATATTATATTATATTATATTATATTATATTATATTATATTATATTATATTATATTATATTATATTATATTATATTATATTATATTATATTATATTATATTATATTATATTATATTATATTATATTATATTATATTATATTATATTATATTATATTATATTATATTATATTATATTATATTATATTATATTATATTATATTATATTATATTATATTATATTATATTATATTATATTATATTATATTATATTATATTTTATTATATTATATTATATTATATTATATTATATTATATTATATTTTATTATATTATATTATATTATATTATATTATATTATATTATATTATATTATATTATATTATATTATATTATATTATATTATATTATATTATATTATATTATATTATATTATATTATATTATATTATATTATATTATATTATATTATATTATGTTATATTATATTATATTATATTATATTATATTATATTATATTATATTATGGATGCTCTAGAGGTGGGGGAGTTATTATTATTGTTCGAAAAAAATTATGCTCTTCGCTGTGCACTTTAGATTCCCTGGACGGATTAATAGACCAGGTTTGCATTTCTATCCATCTTCCAAAAGGAAAAATGTTTGTCTGTGCCTCCTACATTCCGCCTAACAGCTCTTATGAAATTTATAACGCTCATGTTAATAATATATTATCATTGTCTGCAATTGATGGTGGTGAAAATATCTGCGTCGCAGGTGACTTTAATCTTAGTAAAGTAAACTGGAACTTTTCATCTGATGACAAAATTTTTGTGCCAACAAATGTTAACCAGGCACACGAGATTCATCTAATCGATAGTTTTTTTAATATTGATTTGATTCAAATTAATTCTATTTTTAATAAGTTATCCAAATTACTTGATTTAATTTTTATAACCAAATCGCTAAATTATGAATTATATGAATGTCCATTTTCTATTTCTGAATCAAGCATTCATCACTCTGCGCTTACTTTTAATATAGAATTTTATGAATATTTTAATATAACTAGTTCCTCACAACATTTTCATGATTTTAAAAATTGCAATTTTGAAACTATAAATCGGCTCATTAATGAAATAAATTGGAAATCGCTTTTTGATAATTTGGACGTCTCGTTATGCTTTGATATATTTCTAAGCAATTTATCCAATATACTGGCTTGTAATATTCCGTTAAAGAAATTAATCCATAAGCTTCCCTGGTACACTAAGGGATTAAAAAAACTGAAAAATTTGCGCAACAAATTTTTCAATGAGTTTAAAATTTCTGGAAACCCTGATTCTAAATCTAAATATGTTCACTATTCACGCGAATTTAATTTCTTAAATAAATTTCTTTATAAACAGTATGTTTTAAGCATTGAAAACCGGATTCAAACCGATGCTAAATCTTTTTGGACCTTTATACAATCTAAAAAGGGTTCTTCAAATATTCCCTCATCTATGTTTTATAATGGTGCATTTTCTTACTCCGTAAATGATACAGTTGAATTGTTTGCAAATTATTTTAAATCTAATTTTGTAAATAATCCGGATCAAGTCAACTCCTGTGTGGCTGATAACGTAAACACTAGCATTAATTTTGGTAATATGCTTGTTTCACTCTCTGATGTTGAAACTGCTATAAATAGCCTGAAAAACTCTGTCAAATGTGATCTAGATGGTCTTCCCGCTTTTTTGTTAAAAAAATGTGCTCACTCTTTGTCCTCACCTCTCTGTTTTATTTTCAATAAATCACTCACTTCGGGAGTTTTTATCGATAAATGGAAAGCTTCGCTTATAACACCAGTTTTTAAAGCCGGCAACAAACATGATATTTTAAACTACAGACCCATCTCAAAGCTAACCAATACTTCTAAGCTTTTTGAAAAAATCGTTAAAGACAAAATGTACTTTGCATTAAAAAATTTAATAAGTCCAAATCAACATGGGTTTGTCTCTGGTAGGTCAACTACTACCAACATTAGTGTTTTCACAAACTACTGCATCACCACCTTTGAAGAACGCTCGCAACTTGATGTAATTTATTCCGACATATCTAAGGCTTTTGACAAATTGTCACACGATATTTTGTTACTAAAGCTAGCTAAGA
>CAWUBZ010000011.1:0-17434 GCA_963920525.1 Dichetophora obliterata | reverse complement strand
TTTATAATAACTAAGCAAATATTTGCTTGAATTTAGTAAAAATTTGCTATTCCAATTTATAATAACTTAGCAAATATTTGCTTGAATTAAGTAAAAATTTGCTATAACAATTTTTAATAACTTAGCAAATATTTGCTTGAATTAAGTAAAAATTTGCTATTTCAATCAATTTATAATAACTAAGCAAATATTTGCTTGAATTAAGTAAAAATTAGCTATTCCAATTTATAATAACTAAGCAAATATTTGCTTGAATTAAGTAAGAATTTGCTTTTCAGTTTATAATAACTTAGCTTTACTTAATTTTTAATAAATACACGAGGAGTGATTGCAATTTAGCAATCTTTTTCTAAAATCACATTGTGATTGAGCAAAGTTTTGCTGATTTGCTTTCAAGCAAAACACTTGCTTGATTCAAGCAAATTGATTTTCTCTGTGTAGCTACACATAATTTTTCCTGTTCGGATGACATCTTCCTGCTCTAAGATATCCTCTTAAAATAAATTATAAAAGAAATTTTTAAACAAAGATTTTTAGATTAAGTTATAGGTAGGTACCAGAGATCTGCAACGAATCAATGAGCCACTTACACAAAAAATAGTATAAATAAGTAAAGTATAAGTAGTTTCCAAAGTAGTATTCATATGTGATTGATTCATAACAAAGTGAATCAAATAAGTATAGAATGAATTAAATATTAAGGGCTGCCACATAATAATACGTATTTTTAAGAATTTTAAACATCATTTAACAGTATTAGGGGTCGCTGATTTCGAATCTGAATTCAGAATTTTAATATTAAATATGGTTAATAGGGTTGCCACCTTAATTTTTTTATTTTTACGAATTCGGTGCTGGCGCGAACACTAGGTAAAAATGGGTCGCTGAATCCGAATCCGTTGTCAGAATTTCAAAATTATAGAATTTTGTTTAATAGGGTTGCCACCTAATAATATGTATTTTTAAGAATTTTAAACATCATTTAACAGTGTTAGGGGTCGCTGATTTTGAATCTGAACTCAGAACTTTAAAATTAAATATGGTTAATAAGTTTGTCACCTTAATTTTTTTCATTTTTACGAACTCGCTGCTGTCGCGAACACGAGGTAAAAATGGGTCGCTGAATCCGAATCCGTTGTCAGAATTTAAAAATTATGTAATTTTTTGATAATAGGGTTGCCACCTAATAATATGTAGTTTTAAAAATTTTAAACATCGTTTAGCAGTGTTAGTGGTCGCTGATTTCGAATCTTAATTCAGACTTTTAAAATTTAAGATGGTTAATAGGGTTGCCACCTTAATTTTTTTCATATTTACGAACTCGGAGCTGGCGCGAACACTAGGTAAAAATGGGTCGCTGAATCCGAATCCGTGTAATTTTTTATAATAGGGTGGCCTAGCGAGTCCAATCCCGGAAGCTTTTCTCGATCCCGGGATTATTGGGATTGAATACCTCAATCCCGGGATCCCAGGATCCCGGGACTAGTTCGGGATTAAAAACTTAAAGAAGTAAATAATTCAAAAAATTTTTAATACAATTTTTATTATTTATTACTTGAAATTAAAAAATGTAAATTATTAATTTCTAAAGTAACAAAAACAAAACACATTAACAGCCCTATTCTGGTTGTTAACTTAACAAGAAATAGTTAAGGAGCTCTTGTTAAGCTGCTTGTTATGTTATGTAAATGTTGGTATTCTTAAAAATCATTAACAACATAAAAGCTTAAAAAGCTTTTAAAGTTCACCATGCATGGTGAAAATCGATATGCCTATTGAAAGAAGAGATGCGCTATATAAACAGATGCTTCGAGTGCAGCTTGTGACTTTGCAAGCGCTTGAAAAATTTGCCACGGCTACTGAAAGATTTCATTATCAACACTTAAAATAAGTAAAAAATTCCTCCATTTTTCAGTTTAATGTATTTAAACTCAATATTATATTTTAATTTGTATTTTTTTATTATTTTCACAACAATTTTCTATCTAAGCACATACATTTCATTCATTGTTAAGACTCTTTCTGTTATTAACAAAATTGTAAGGAAAAGAGCTTTTAAATTTGCAGCAGAATACGAAACCTTAACAAATTGTTAATATTAACTATTTTGTTAATGTGGTGAGCTTAGTTAAGCTGCCAGAATAGGGCTGTAAGGGTATTCACAATTGCTTTGTTTACGGTGTAGTTAAAAAACCCCGTGTTACCATACTTAAGTAGCGGCGCAACTAAGTAATTGCGGATATTTTTATTAAATAAGACAATTTTTTCATGGAACGAAATAACTTTATTCTGTAATGTATTGCCCATTTTGAGCAATGACCTTTTGCAATCTTTCTGGCAGCATCATAGTTCCACGTTCATAAAACTTCTGGTTTTATATCAGCAAAAAACTGAACAAGATATGATTTGACATCATTATCATTATTGAAATTTTTACCATTCAAGGAGTTTTGCAAAGATCGAAATAAAAAGTAATCAGATGGTGCAAAGTCAGGACTATATAGTGGATATGGCAAAACATCCCAACCAAGCTCCAATAATTTTTTCCGAGTGACCAAAGATGTGTGTGGCCTTGCATTGTCATGATGGAATACAACACCTTTTCGATTTGTCAATTCAGGCCGCTTTTCTTCAACTGCATTGTTCAATTTTGTAAGTTGTTCAACGTAGACATCTGAATTGATCGTTCGGTTGGGTGGTAAAAGTTCAAAGTAGACAATTCCTTTGTGATCCCACCAAACTGATAACATAACTTTCTTTTGATGAATATCAGCTTTGTTTGAGCTGGTTCACCTGGCTTGCTCCACGATCTTTTCCGATTGACATTGTTGTAAACGACCCATTTTTCATCACCAGCTTTTAAAAATGGATAATTTTCATTACGTTTCCTTAACAAATCGCAGATGTTAATGCGTTGTGTTAAATAATTATCTTTCAGTTCATGAGGAACCCATATATCGAGTTTTCGTACATAGCAAAGTTGTTTTAAGCGATTTTCAATGCATGTATGTGATACGTTTAGCTTCTCTGCAATCTCACGTGTTGTACTGTGACGATCCGAATCGATTATTGCTTTGATTTGGTCGTCATCAACTTCAACTGGACGACCAGAGCGTTTTTCATCTTTGAGTGTAAATCACCAGAACGAAATTTGGCAAACCAATTTTGACATTGCCGTTCTTTTAAAGCTTCGTCACCATAAACAGCAAATAACTTTTTGTGAGCTTGCGATGCATTTTTTACTTTCCGGAAATAAAAAAGAAAAATATGACGAAAATGTTCGTTTTGATTTTCAATTTTTCAACAGACGCCAAACAAAAACTACACAACCGATCAAAAAATGTTGATTGACAGTTGAAGTACAATTTATCAAATAACGTGTTTGACATTTCGATTACGTCAGCAAACCTAAAAATTCAACTAAAGCCATCTATGAGTGAAATCCGCAATTACTTAGTTGCCAACCCAATACTATACCACACAATTGTGAATACCCTTATTGTTAATAAACACAAAACAACATAAATAATATTAATGACCCTTTCAGTGGATTTGCCAAATATATTGGACACGTCAGAAAGTAATTTTTATATGTATTTATTTTGCAAAGCTGTTTTTAAATCAAATCGCTTAAATCAATATGATAAAAAAAATTTAGAGATATATTTGACATTAAAGTCAGTTGGATTTTCGTTTTTGTTGCGAAGAAAAGCAAAACAAAATTTGTTTGGCCTATTTTATAAGAAAAAATCAACTGGAGAAAGATCAACTTTATTTTTTTTTTTATCTTTTTATGGCTTTAATGGCAAGAATATTAAAAGGGTTTAAAAACAATGATCTAAAGGGATAAGAAACCTTTAAAAGATTAAAAAAAGACTGTGCCGAACAGGAGCAAAACAATTTTTTCTTTGTACAAGACTTCTAAAACGAAAGTAGCGCAGGTTAAAATGAAAGGTATGTTTTTTCATCTTTTAAGGGCCTAAATGATAGGAATATTACCTCAAAAAATTATTTTGTTTTTAGTTTAGCCTAGCCATTGAAAGGGTTAAAGAACAAAAAATATAAAAAAGACAGAACAGTTAGGTATTACTATATAAATATCACTTTTTTTTTTCTTCATATTTTTTTGTGTTTAAGGCATATTAAGGTTGGAAAAGACTTTTCAAATTAAATTTTTTGTTTTAATTATTTTTAAAGCAATACGTTAAGCTGATCAATGGGTTTTATTTTTCATTAGAGAGTTTTGCTCGGATATTATTAGAAATATAACTCGCGGATGAGAAGCACTGTTCTGATTTTATGCTAGTTGCAGAAATAGTTGAACGATAATCGTAAGCAATTTGTAAGCTTCGATCACGATTGCCTTCACCACAAAACAAAATTATTTACTAATTCAGAATATCTGGCAATTTTGAAATACATTGCTGACTTCCCGATGTTGCATATTCTTCTAAAACTTTGCCAAGTCTTTGCTCCAGTGATTCACACTCATTGTCCTAACAATATTTTCAGCCTCAATAAAAGGTTTATCTATTTCTAAATTCATATCAACTTAAATTGAAATTGTTGCATTTACATGAATATTTGTAATATAAATTTCTTATTGAAAAATCCCGGGATCATGGAGAGACAATCCCGGGATTTAAAGGTGCTTAAATCGTCCAGGATCCCGGGATTGACTTCCCTAATAGCCACCTAATAACCTTATTGAATTTTAAAATTCTGACTTCAGATTCGAAATCAGCTACTTCCTGATGTTTCAAATTCTTAAAAATACATATTACTAGGTGGCAACACTATTATAAAAATATTACATAATTTTGAAATTCTGAGAACGGATTCAGGTTCAGCGACCCATTTTTACATAGTGCTCGCCCCAGCACCGGATTCATAATAAAAAAAAAGTAAGGTGGCACCCTATTAACCATATTGAATTTTAAAATTCTGAATTCAGATTCGAAACCAACGACCCTCTCACACTGTTTATACACTAGATTATAAGAAACGGCTCACGAATGTTCTTCTTAATACACTCATTCACTCAAATTTTATGAAACAATTATTCCATGAAAAACTAAAAGATTGGTGCCAAATTTTTCTTCTTCCCGAAATTTTTTGCTTATGAGTCACAATTCCCTAGATTGTAGCTCTTAGCTTATCAAATAAAAGAAATCCTTTGAAAATTAACCTTATAATATTCAAACCTCTGTTATACAAGCCCCCTAGGTTGCAAACTTTAGTTTATACACTAGATTATAAGAAACGGCTCACGAATGTTCTTCTTAATACACTCATTCACTCAAATTTTATGAAACAATTATTCCATGAAAAACTAAAAGATTGGTGCCAAATTTTTCTTCTTCCCGAAATTTTTTGCTTATGAGTCACAATTCCTTAGATTGTACCTCTTAGCTTATCAAATACAAGAAATCCCTTGAAAGTTTAAAACTCTTAAAAATACATATAAGGTGGCAACCCTATTATACAAAAATTACATAATTTTGAAATTCTGACAACGGTTTCGGATTCAGCGACCCATTTTTAATTAGTGTTCGCGCCAGCACCGAATTCGTAAAAATAAAAAAATTAGGTGGCAACCCTGTCTACCATATTGAATTTTAAAATTCTAAGTGCAGATTCGAAATCTGCGACACCCTAACACTGTTTAATGATGCTTAAAATTCTTAAAGAGACAAATTAGGTGGCAACCCTTAATATTTAATTCATTCCATAATTATTTGATTCACTTTTTTTTTTTAACAATCACAGGTGTACTACTTTGGAAAAAACTTATACTTATTCATACTCATTTTTGAGTAAGTGGCACATGATTAAAAAATGTGATTCACTACTCATACTTATTCATACTCACTTTTGAGCAAGTGGCTCATGATTTAAAAATGTGATTCATTGCAAATCTCTGATTTGACTCACTGAGCTGTGATCGAATAGTACTCGAGTACTTCTTATGTTAAAGTATTCGTTGCAGATCTCTGGTAGGTACGAACCCAAATATTGATTATATAAAATTTTTTTCTGATATAAAGTCATCTTCTTATTTTAGAAAGTCCTTAAAAATGGCATATTTTTAAAATCATGAAATCGTTAAAATTGGGCCAAATCAGCTGATAGAGGGATAAACTAAAAACATACAAAATTTCATTACGATCTGACACCAAATGCCTACTTCTGAGTGTCCTTGAAAATAATATGTTTCTAAAAATTATTTATATTGCATCTTATCTATTGCATCGTATCTCTGTTATTTTTAACAGCTTAGTATTATAAGAATAAAAATATTTTGTTTTCTTTTCCATAATTCTACACACAGAACTCGTTCTTAAGTTTAGTTATCACTTTTTGGATAACTAAACCACCCCCAAAGTGAAATAAAAATTCAAAAATTACAGGAGTTTGTCCGGCCGTGGACCCTGAAAAAACGGAACGTCATCGCATAAACGCTGCACAGCCGCAATTTAAAATAAATGGCTTCTAAAAAATTATTGTATACAGTCACTACTGATATGACTAATGAACACCCTGTTTTGGAATCTTGATTTTAGGGATGGCCACTTTTTGAAAAAACCTATTAAATAACCGGTTTTGTAAATTTGTGTTTACCACCGAAAATTTTTTGCATCTTTACCGAGTGTCTGTTTTGTAGATGTTGGCGCAAGTTTGAAGTGCCACCTCCTATTTTCAACCTTTTTATGCAGAGGTTACACTCTGCCAAGCCATTCTCCATTTTTTTTAAAATATTGCTACATTATGTTGACTTTATATGATTTAAATACAAATTCTAAATGTTTGATAGTTTAAATCATACTTGATTTTAAATACAAATTCTAGTTGTTTGATAGTTTAAAATCGTTTATTGAGCTTAAGGTCAAAGTTAGAACAATTAATTGTTCTAACGAATTTTTCCAAAGAAACAACAACAACAACAAAGTTTTTTCAATATGAAAAGGAAAAAATCACTAGCTGATCTGATTGCAATTTCTACTCTGCTAAAAGCGTCATCAGAAATCTTTGTGATACCCGTGCAAGCGCGAGTTACGACCCCCACTCAAACGACAACAACAAATACATATACTTCTCAGCCACCACCCAAACCATCGAGGCTCAATACGCCGCTGCAACACTTACAGTAACAATTACAACAAACACAACAACAATACCAAATTAACCAACAAGTCAAAGACATCGTTACTACATTTACAACAACAGCACAAACGGCAATTAAATCTCGGCACCCACAACAATAGCACCAGAAACAACAACATAATAAGCCCCACTGCACTACTTAAAGTGCAGCGTAATCAATAAGATATTTTAAGTGTTCCAATTTTATTTACACTCTTTCTTTATTTTTTTCCTCATAAATCGCAACTATTAAAATAGGTTCAATTTTAAAGTATAACATTAAAATCAAACTCTTGCATTTCTGATATTATGTTGCAACCATAAATTGGGCAACATTTTACGATTATTTATTCTACATATTAACCACAAGACATTAAAATGAAACCCTTGCATTTTTGATATTATGTTGCAACTATAAATTAGGCAACACTTTGCGACTATTAACTTTTACATATTAACCACATTGTATTTCTTTTACATACATTACATTTCTCCTATTTTACAATTGTATTTCTTCCATTTATATCTTTACATACTTTTACACATTTACATTTCGAAAACGAATTGGTTAGATTTTAAGAAAGAGTTGTAATAAAGTTCAGTTCTAAGTTTACAGCAGAAAAGAAAAGTGTGTTTCAATCAAACTGCTCTAAGCAAGGAACATAACTGGCGCAGTCTACGGCTTGGCGAACCATCTTGTGAATAGTGAATAATCAGTATCCTTCTTATTTGAAGAATAAGTGATAAAATAATTGTTCGAAAGAATATCGAACTAAAATTATTGTAATTATCAGAAGTTATTATCGAGAGAATATCGATACATAATATTCTGAAATAAGTGTTGACTGAATATCAGCACATTTTTTTTTTTTTTTTTTTCACAAGATCGGTTAAGTATCAACTTTTAATCGCCGTTGGAACTCAACGCTCTGAAAGGACGACTATATCAACTTTTTAATCGCCATTGGAACTCAACGCTCTGAAAGGACGACTAGCGAACAACAAGCATCATGCAGCTAAAGCAGTTAATCATCATCATCGTTGGAAGCATGTAAGTCGAAAACTGAAAAATAATTAAATAAAACAAAGCTTAAAAATAAAACAAATAAATTTTTTCAATAAAAGGGGATAAGAAAAGAAAAATTTCAATACGTTAACAATTTTATTCAATAAAAAAAAAAAAGAACAAAGAAAAAAAATTCATGTGGAAGAAAACCCAGAAAAAACGTGCAGAAAATCAGCCCTATTCAGTTTCCCTCAGTAATCTTTTTAAAAGCAGAAGCCTTAGTTCAATTCTAGAAGAACCAAGTAGAGAATTTACTATGGAAAATACAGCCCCCATCCCAACCCTTCCCACCCCTGCCCCTGTATATGTGGATATTTTTCAGTCACTTCGCATTCCAGATGCAATAAAGGATTTGCCTCAATATGATGGCAATCCTCGACTACTATACGAATTTCTAAATAACGTAGAGGAAATATTGTTACATACAAGAGGTGCTAGTCATACGCCTCAAGGACAAATACTACTAAGGGCAATACGAAATAAGATAGTCGGTCAGGCAAACGAAGTACTAAATATGTACGGAACGTCACTCAATTGGGAAAACATAAAAACTAACTTAATTCTGCATTACTCTGACAAAAGATCGGAGACTTCACTTATTAGGGATTTACACAACTTACGACAATACAACAAAACTGTAGAAAATTTTTTCAGTGAAATAATAGAAATTCAGGCTACACTGTGCAACAATATTTTGATACACGAAAGTGATCAAAATGTTGTAGCAGCAAAAAAAGAACTATTTGCGGAAATGTGTCTAAACTCATTTTTAAGTGGTCTTAGAGAGCCACTTGGCTCAAACATTAGGGCTATGAGGCCAGAATCCTTGGCCACTGCTTTAGCCTACTGTATAAAAGAACAAAATATTCATTACATGAGATCAGAAAGAAACACATATCAGAGTAAACAATATAAGCCATATAATACGTTCAATAAATATCCAGCAAGAATGCAAAACCCACGTAACTTTACACCAAATACGTCTAACTATAATCCAAACACATCAAATTACTACCAAAACACATATAACCCAAACCAGTCCCGATTTAATAACCCACCAACATACAATAGGTTTAATCCTAATCATAACCCTTTTAGAAATAACCACAACAATAATAACAATTCGTCATTTTCTGCCAGACAACCACAACCAGAACCAATGGACACAAGTTCAGGTTTTACAAACACTAAAAACTCCACTGTATCTCAAAGGAATAATAATTCCGATGTAAGCATGCGTTCTAAATTTTCCAGGATGACAAGACCAAGAACAGAAGAATTTCATAACATAAATAAAAATCCAAGGACCCAACGCCCCAATACCTCTTACCAACAACAATTAGATCAATATACAGATGACTCAATAGAAGACATCAATAACATTGAAGATGATCAAAATTTTTTCCGATCAGCCTCACCGAACCAACAGGATACATAGACGTAAATAGACATGGATCTGAGCTAGCATATGTTAACATATCATCCCCTTTTGGTAGACCATTGAGATTTCTTATAGATACGGGAGCGTCAGCCTCATTTATTAATCCCGAATTCATACATAAAGACGATATTAAAAAATGTAAATTAACTTCAATCTCTACTATACTTGGAAAATATACTCTTAATGAGCAAGTATCATTACCTATATTTCGTGAATTCAATCAACGCGGTAATCTCATATTCCTTCTCTTCAAATTCCATAATTATTTCGATGGACTAATCGGACTTGATGCCCTTACTCAACTCGGTGCAACAGTTAATCTTGTTAGCAAATCACTTGATACACAAAACTCAACTATTAATCTACAATTTAAACCAAATATAATATCAAAAAAATACTTGATTGCACCTAGATCTAAAACAGTTATTGAATTGCCAGTAGACACTCAAAATGGATCAATTTATCTCAGAAACACAGAACTTAAACCTAACTTAGTTATATCAGAAGGTATATACGAATCAAAAAACTGGGTTGCTTCACTGGAAGTAATAAATTTTTCTGAAAATGAACAATCCCTTTTTCTTGAACAGCCTCTTAAAGTAAACCCTTACAACACTTCTGACTTTGTCGAATTAAATAATATAAACCCAGATAATACTTGTGACCCAAACCACTTTGTAGACTTATCAGAAATTCTCAGATTAGACCATCTGAATTCAGAAGAAAAACAAAAGTTATTGAAACTCTGTAAGAAAAATAACGACGTATTCTACAAAGAAGGAGAACAATTAACATTCTCCAACGAAATTAAGCACAAAATATCCACAACAGATGACATTCCAATTTACACCAAATCGTACAGATATCCATACGTCCACAAAGACGAGGTACAATGTCAAATCGCAAAAATGCTTCAACAGGGAATAATCCGCCATAGCTATTCCCCTTGGAGTTCTCCCGTTTGGATCGTTCCAAAGAAAAAGGACTCCAGTGGAAAACAAAAGTGGCGCCTCGTCATAGACTATCGGAAGCTTAATGAAAAAACAATATCAGATAGGTACCCGCTCCCCAATATAAATGAAATTCTGGATAAACTAGGTAAATGTGTATATTTTTCTACGCTTGACTTAGCAAGCGGTTTTCATCAAATAGAAATGCATCATAAACATATACAAAAAACTGCGTTCACAGTAGAAGGTGGTCACTATGAATACATAAGAATGCCATTCGGTCTAAAGAACGCTCCATCAACGTTTCAGAGAGTGATGGACAATGTTCTTAGAGAATTAGTAGGAAAAATTTGTCTTGTCTACCTAGATGATATAATAATCTACTCAACTTCTCTTCAAGAACATCTTGAAAGTCTTGAAAAAGTTTTTGAAAAATTACGTTCGGCAAACTTCAAAATCCAACTAGACAAGTCAGAGTTCCTGCATAAAGAAGTAGCGTTCCTGGGACACATTGTATCAACAGATGGTATCAAACCAAATCCTTCCAAAATAGAAGCCATCCAAAATTATCCAATTCCGCAAACTAGGAAACAAATTAAAGCTTTTCTTGGGTTACTAGGTTATTACCGAAAATTCATTAAAGATCTATCAAAACTTATAAAACCTCTTACTGAGTGCCTAAAAAAAGACAAGAAAATCGTAATTAATGATCGATATATACAGGCATTCAATACATGTAGACACCTTTTAACAAATGACCCAATACTGCAGTATCCAGACTTCTCCAAACCGTTTATTCTCACAACAGACGCTAGTAATTATGCTCTAGGCGCAGTCTTATCCCAAGGCACTATAGGCAGTGATAAGCCAGTTTGCTACGCGAGTAGAACGCTTTCCGACTCGGAAACAAATTATTCTACTATAGAAAAAGAGTTACTCGCCATTATGTGGGCGACTAAGTACTTTCGGCCATACCTTTATGGTAGAAAATTCAAGATAGTTACTGACCATAGACCTCTAACCTGGCTTATGAGTTTGAAAGAACCCAACTCTAAACTCATTCGCTGGCGCCTTAAATTAGAGGAGTATGATTACGAGATAGTCTATAAAAAGGGAAAGCTTAATTCAAATGCCGACGCTTTAAGCAGAATAATACAGGATAAACCAAACACTAACGTGGACGTAAACATTAACGATACAGAATCTAATCACGCTACAAACGGAAGCACAATTCACTCTGCTATAGAAAATCTCAACGATGGAATAGCTATTTCCGAAAAACCACTAAACGATTTTAATCTACAAATAATTCTACAAATATCAAGCCAAGCACCTGAAATCACAGTCGAAATTCCATTTAGAAATAAACAAAGACGCATAATCCGAAAAACTAATTTTAATGAAGACAGTATTACTCAAATTTTAAAAAACTATATGGCACCTAATAAATTATCTGCCATCTATACGGATGACGATACATTCAGAATAGTCCAGGATGTATACTCCAAATATTTTTCACATACCCAAATATTCCGTGTAATACGCTGCATGGAAATATTACAGGACATAACACAAAGCGACGAACAAGAACAGTTGATTAGGGATTATCACAATCGACATAACCATAGAGGAATAAATGAAACACATTTGCATCTCAAAAGAAAGTACTACTTTCCATTTATGAAAAATAAAATCACACAAACAATTAATAACTGCGAAACCTGCAAAACTCAAAAATACGATAGGAATCCCCCTAAAACAAAATTTGAAAAACCAGAAACACCTATTAAGCCACTCGATATTTTGCACATCGATATATATACAATTAACAATCACCCTATCTTAACAATAATTGACAAATTTTCTAAGTTCGGAGCAGGTTATAATCTACAATCGAAAAATAGCGTATCCATCCTAAAAGCATTAAAAACATACATCAGTGTTTACGGTACACCTCGAAAAATTGTATGTGACCAAGGTCAAGAATTTATGGCAAATATATTTAAGGACTTCTGTCGTCAGTACCAAATAGAACTGCATTTTACGTCATTCCAACAATCGAGTAGTAATTCTCCAGTAGAGCGTATGCATTCCACTTTAACTGAAATTTACAGAATTTTACTTACAACTCGAAAAGAAAACAATCTATCTCTTGAACATGACGAAATTTTAGCAGAAACATTTATAACTTACAATAACGCAATTCACTCCGCCACCAAACACACTCCCTACGAGTTATTTTTTGGCAGAACATACAAATTCAATAACATAATTTCATTTCACAATGAACACGAATACCTTCAAAAGTTAAAAGAATATCAGGAGATTCTATACCCAAAAATATGTGAACAGCTTAAACAAATTACAAGCCTTAACATAGATAAAATCAATGTAACTAGAGACGAACCCGAAAATTTCGACAGCAACAAAACCATATTTAGAAAAGAAAATAGAAGAAATAAAATGACTCCTAGATTCACAAAACATAAAGTAAAACGCAATAAAAAAGTCACATTAACCACAATAAAAGACCAAAAATTACACAAATCCAAACTAAGAAAACAAAATAAACCATAAATTTTAACATTATACCTCGAATTTTTTTTTCCAATAGGCACTTTTAGCTTGCATTATATTTGTATATTTTCACTTTTTAGGGTACAACTGGTCATTGGACAGTTAATAGAGATTCATAACGTCAAAGATAACCAAGGTATAATTCCACTCAGACTCGGACCGGCACGAGTAGTAAAAGGGTATAACAATTTAATCCATATAATCGACCTAGACAAATACCATGAAAACATTAACAAATTATCCACTACCTTTACTGAAATTAAAGCACAAGGTATACAACCAAATCTTATAAAAGTAACTGAAATGAAACTTTTCGAACTAAAGAATAAAATTCAAACACTATCACCTGTTGCTAGACAAAAAAGGGGTATCTTGAATGGACTAGGATCAGTAGTAAAGTTTATTACAGGAAACATGGATGCGGTTGATGCACAAAATTTAAATAATGAAATAACAAAATTAAAAGAAAATGAAGAAAACTTACAAAAAGAATCGGTCAATCAAAACAAATTGAATATGCAAATGATCGCAAGATTTAAAAATATTACTGAACACATGAATAATGAACATAGCACAATTGAAAAATTTGTAAACAAATATTCAAAAGAAACAGCCAATAAAATTAAAAGAAATGAAAATATTCTAGAAGAAATGCAATATCTTAACCAACTTAACTACAATATAGATATTTTATTCAATCATATCACAGACATAGCAGAAGCCATACTATTAGCCAAACTAAACATTATATCCAAGCTTATATTAAACCAAAAAGAGTTACAAGAAATTAGAAATTATATGATTAATCAATCCATTAAAATTGAAACAGATGAAGAAATATACGAACTATTACAATTACAAGCATATTATAATCATTCTAATGTCATATTCAATGTTCAAATACCTAATCTTTATACAGAAAATTATCAGCTATATCATATTATACCTACCCCTATAAACATAACAAAGCAAATAATAACAAAATCATACATAACTTACAATAACAAAACAATTCAGTTTTTCGACAAAACATGCCAAAGAATATCTAAAATATACTTTTGCCAAAAACCAATCCAAAAAGAAAACACTCAAGAATCTAAATGCCTGGGGCAGCTCATGCAAAATCAACCTGGACACTGCGACCTGTATGACCTCGGAAAGATAACAACAATCTTCCAGCCAGAAGCCAACTTTATCGTCTATATTAATATACCCTATACACTAATAAATTCTACTTGCAGTCAAAGACAATACACAGTTGAAGGTACCGGTGCTATTCATTTCCAGAACTGCGACATCGCTATAAGAGGTATCATCTACAAGAGCAATGTTGGAATTTTCTGGGACGAGATACATATCCTGCCAATAACACACTCAGGAATACAAGCCCTGTCAGTAACCGAAGCCCTAAACTTGGAAAAACTTCGCGACCATCAAATCGAAAGCTACGCATCAGTTAAACACCTCAGCACAATTACATATGCCCAAGACGCACTGCAATATACGTTAATTGTAATCCTTGTCCTGATCTTCATTTACGTCCCTAGGAAAATAATGGCATCAATTTATACACCGCAAACCAATTTCGTAAGGGCCACTGCACAATCTTTATGGCCCTCACTTCATACTGGGGGGGGAGGAGTTACGACCCCCACTCAAACGACAACAACAAATACATATACTTCTCAGCCACCACCCAAACCATCGAGGCTCAATACGCCGCTGCAACACTTACAGTAACAATTACAACAAACACAACAACAATACCAAATTAACCAACAAGTCAAAGACATCGTTACTACATTTACAACAACAGCACAAACGGCAATTAAATCTCGGCACCCACAACAATAGCACCAGAAACAACAACATAATAAGCCCCACTGCACTACTTAAAGTGCAGCGTAATCAATAAGATATTTTAAGTGTTCCAATTTTATTTACACTCTTTCTTTATTTTTTTCCTCATAAATCGCAACTATTAAAATAGGTTCAATTTTAAAGTATAACATTAAAATCAAACTCTTGCATTTCTGATATTATGTTGCAACCATAAATTGGGCAACATTTTACGATTATTTATTCTACATATTAACCACAAGACATTAAAATGAAACCCTTGCATTTTTGATATTATGTTGCAACTATAAATTAGGCAACACTTTGCGACTATTAACTTTTACATATTAACCACATTGTATTTCTTTTACATACATTACATTTCTCCTATTTTACAATTGTATTTCTTCCATTTATATCTTTACATACTTTTACACATTTACATTTCGAAAACGAATTGGTTAGATTTTAAGAAAGAGTTGTAATAAAGTTCAGTTCTAAGTTTACAGCAGAAAAGAAAAGTGTGTTTCAATCAAACTGCTCTAAGCAAGGAACATAACTCGCGCGCTAACGCACTGCACCATCGGGGCGATGAGATTTGAAGCGTCAATTTCTCAGTTTTTCCTCCATTTCATAATGTCACATTTGTTGTTGTATTTCTGTTTTACTTTAGTTTCTATGCTTATGTTATTATATGTAGTCCAACAGCCTGCTGGAAGTCTGCACTAACAAAGCATGTTTACTGAAGTTGTTTTTTTAGAATTTTTGCTGATTTTGTTTTCAGCTGTTTCCGTTTGGTCGAGCTCTACCATTTGATTAAAGTTTTTTCTAAATGACCTCTATATTAATTATGTTGACTTTATATGATTTAAATACAAATTCTAAATGTTTGATAGTTTAAATCATACTTGATACAATCATACAATTAATTGTTCTAACTTTGACCTTAAGCTCAATAAACGATTTTAAACTATCAAACAACTAGAATTTGTATTTAAAATCAAGTATGATTTAAACTATCAAACATTTAGAATTTGTATTTAAATCATATAAAGTCAACATAATTAATATAGAGGTCATTTAGAAAAAACTTTAATCAAATGGTAGAGCTCGACCAAACGGAAACAGCTGAAAACAAAATCAGCAAAAATTCTAAAAAAACAACTTCAGTAAACATGCTTTGTTAGTGCAGACTTCCAGCAGGCTGTTGGACTACATATAATAACATAAGCATAGAAACTAAAGTAAAACAGAAATACAACAACAAATGTGACATTATGAAATGGAGGAAAAACTGAGAAATTGACGCTTCAAATCTCATCGCCCCGATGGTGCAGTGCGTTAGCGCGCGCTTGCACGGGTATCACAAAGAATTCTGATGACGCTTTTAGCAGAGTAGAAATTGCAATCAGATCAGCTAGTGATTTTTTCCTTTTCATATTGAAAAAACTTTGTTGTTGTTGTTGTTTCTTTGGAAAAATTCGTTAGAACAATTAATTGTTCTAACTTTGACCTTAAGCTCAATAAACGATTTTAAACTATCAAACAACTAGAATTTGTATTTAAAATCAAGTATGATTTAAACTATCAAACATTTAGAATTTGTATTTAAATCATATAAAGTCAACATAATTAATATAGAGGTCATTTAGAAAAAACTTTAATCAAATGGTAGAGCTCGACCAAACGGAAACAGCTGAAAACAAAATCAGCAAAAATTCTAAAAAAACAACTTCAGTAAACATGCTTTGTTAGTGCAGACTTCCAGCAGGCTGTTGGACTACATATAATAACATAAGCATAGAAACTAAAGTAAAACAGAAATACAACAACAAATGTGACATTATGAAATGGAGGAAAAACTGAGAAATTGACGCTTCAAATCTCATCGCCCCGATGGTGCAGTGCGTTAGCGCGCGCTTGCACGGGTATCACAAAGATTTCTGATGACGCTTTTAGCAGAGTAGAAATTGCAATCAGATCAGCTAGTGATTTTTTCCTTTTCATATTGAAAAAACTTTGTTGTTGTTGTTGTTTCTTTGGAAAAATTCGTTAGAACAATTAATTGTTCTAACTTTGACCTTAAGCTCAATAAACGATTTTAAACTATCAAACAACTAGAATTTGTATTTAAAATCAAGTATGATTTAAACTATCAAACATTTAGAATTTGTATTTAAATCATATAAAGTCAACATAATTAATATAGAGGTCATTTAGAAAAAACTTTAATATTGCTACATTATTTTTTGGCAAATTGGCAAAGTTCCTTTTGTCAGGGTTGCTAGTTGTTGGTTTTGACATTTTCCATCGGTGTTACGTTATTTTTCCTTTTTAAAAAACACAGAAAAAACTCTGGTTTTTACAAAAAAAAAAAACCCTATCACTCTTAAACACCGTTTTTAGCCATTTATACTT